>CAIGRE010254385.1:0-11177 GCA_903798275.1 Fraxinus angustifolia subsp. syriaca
AAATGATAATCCATTGTCATCCGCTCATCAAACTTCCTATAAATAAGATACGATGTAAAAGTAAATATAACCAATTGTAATTCAAGGGAGTCAATATATAATTATTATTAATATATCTTACGAAAGGGATTATCCTTAAACTATGAATTTTTGGTAGTTGAATGGTCGAAACTATTTTAATTATTAAAATGTATTAATATTAGTTATGGAAGTTCCCTAGCTAATATGAATTAATTTTCACCTAAAGGATTTCATCGGTGATAGGTTGAAGTATTTAAAAAAAAATGTTTTGTGTCTCCATGGAATATCCATAGGTGAAAGATACAAATGTTAAACAAAAACATAAGGCACTGAATACCTGTTGATGAATACGTTGAAACTTTTTTTAGAAAAAATGATTAATCTTACTAAAAATTTTCATTAGTTGAATTTTTTAATTATTAAAATCGATTAATATCGGCTATGAAAGTTCCGTAGATGATATAAATTACTCTTCAAAATTATGTAATGCTTTAATATGTGTCAGTTTGCTTGTGTTCTAAGTAGACGGTCTTGTTTGGGATGAACAATCATTTAAGTTTAGGGGTGTGATGTGTGTATTTTATACACTTATTTGATATTCTATACTTGATTATTTATTCCTAATTGAGTGGATATCTAACTAAGGTGTAACTTAAATTATAAAACCCCTAATTAGATGCAATTATCATGAAAAGGATGATTTTGAGCTAAGCTAGAGTTTATTCGAGCAATTGAACATCAACCGAATTGCCTTTGAGTAACTGGAAGTATCAATGAATAAATGGAAGGAGAATAATGAGTTTCAAGAGTTAAATCTAACGTTTGAAGACTCAATTGTAAACTTTTGAAAGTTGCATCGAATAAATTACGAATGATTATGAAATGTGAATGACCTAATTGTGAAGACTTAATGAAGGATATATGGTAAAAATATAGAAGGGGCTCGAGCGAGTGGGAGAAGTCAGGAACCAAAGGACAACAAGTCGCAATGCAAAATTTAATTGTCAGCACTTGCAGCTTTAATCATTGAACCATGTGATCATAATTCTTCTAACCATACAATTGTATAAAAGAATGCCGACAAAAGTTTTTGTTTCTTATTTGTATTCAACCTCTTCTTGGAAATCAATTGGAGCACGACTTTTGACCTAATTCTTATGTTGTAAATGTTATGGGCCTATGTTGGGCCCGCCACCTCACATGTCGCGTGTCAACAAGGGTGACCCGCACGCGCCACGTGGCAGCCGAGGTGATTACGGATGGGACGAGCTGACAGCATAAGCCGAAGCAATTACACGAGGGACAAACTAGACAAATGCTAACAAAGGAATCGATCTCATCTGCAATGCACCGTGAATGCAAAGGCCCGTACTCCATTTCTATGACTCCACTCGTGCCTCGCCTCAACCCAACAAAAATCGCCTCATCCCAACAAAAATCTCTCATACAAAGATCTTCCCAATGTTAAATTACTGACTGATGGGATGTGTGGCATGACCCAAATGGTCAAATCAGTCAGAAACATTCAATGCCAGCCAACCTATGGAAAGACAGATTGACACCTAGGATGGACGAGCCCTGATGATCTAATAACACGTCTCTTCATCTGACGGCCCTCCTCTTTCCATCCTTTGTATAAATACACCTTACTTATGCTTGGAGAAGGTATGTGGAATCCCATTCTCTCCAACAAATTTAGCAAACTCGATTAACATTTCTCTCCCCCGTACATTAGCACTTTTACCATTATACGTTTTTATTAACCATTTTCCCAGCGAGTGTTCCACCTCTGGTGAACTATTTTTCGGTTGAAACAAAAAATTGACTTGATCGTTGGAGTGGTCGCGGCCGCTCCCAACCCCTCCGGGAAAGGCCATGAGTGACTGACGCCGTGCTACGTGTGTAAGGAAGAGCTGACTTGAAGATTTTTTCTGTTAGCCACGTCAGAGCCTTTTTCGATGTCAACAGATTGGCGTTGTTTGTGGGAAACCCACTTAAACCATGAGTCTTCCCACCAAAAATCTTGTTTGAATACCTGGTTGATATTCCCCCTTGAAAAAGGTTCGGTTCTTGGAAAAGGACCAGCTGTGCACCGAGCTCAGCTCAAAGGAAAATATTTGCCACTTCGGACTATGAGTTCCAATACGAAGATGTAAACCCCAAGAGGACAAGAGAGATCTCTGAAGAAGAGATTTCTTGAAATGTAATGCATCAACGACCCCATCACAAGTACCGCAGAGGCAACATAACTGCCCAACTTACCGCTGAAGTAGCTACCATAGCTGCTAGCATGAGGAACATTGCAACTCAAAATTCTGCCAAGTAGGAGTTCCCATATAAGTGCAGAATAGAGGGGGTCTTCAAGCCCCACAAAATCCTTAGCACTCGATCCAGAGACGAACTGAGGCAGAATCCAGTAGGAGAACTTGCCTGAGTCCCCAAGGCGAAGTCCCCATTGAGTGAGAAGTGGGAATGGATACTCCTAACTACACAGCCACTCCAGCCAATAAAGCCCCAACAGGGGAGAACAACTTCCATCCGGAGTATGAGGAGCAGCCCCAGAGATCTGCCAGTGTTTTTGATAGAATTGGACAAGTGCCTAGAAATAGGTACCAGCCTGTCCACCAAACGGCTAGACCGCAGGAGTGTGAACAAAGCCAGGAAGTTCAAGCCTAGAAATAGGTGCGAGAGGCGAAATGCAGTAGATTGGGGAAATATGGGCGAAGTAACCCAACCCCTACCTCATCCTGAAACAGATAAGAACGACCCTGAGGAACCATACAGGTCATATGAGCTGATGACGATGACAACCTGGCATTCTCCAGGGAACTCTGTACCTTTCCATGCCCCATAACTTTTTCCCTCTAAAAATTTCTAAGTACGAAGGAAAGGGCGACCCGAAGAAGCACCTCAACAAGTACAAAACCCAGATGAGCCTAAGAGGCGCCTCGCCAGCCTTAAAATGTAGGCTTTCCACCTCGCTCTTGGCGGTGCTGCTGAGGTGTGGTAAGCAGATTGGCACCTCTTAGCAGAAGCTGGCTAGACCTGAAGAAGGCATTTCTGAACCAGTATCTTTCGAGGAAGGAGGGAGAGGCGCCAATATAGCGCCTGCAAGACATGTGGCAAGCAGCGAGGGAAACTCTGAAAGGCTACCTCACCCTTTTCACTGATGAGATTACTGAACAAGTGATAGATAAAGAGGCCATTTCAGCTCTAAAAGGAGGCTTGAACATGAATACTTTGTTTTGGAGGGATGTTCGAAGCAAAAACCCTTCAACGTATGATGAATTGGTGGAGATGATGAAAGTTAAAATTGTCAATGAGGAGATGATTGACCATCGAAACAGAGGGGACTCCCACCGTCTCAGAGGTAAAATTGGTAGAGAACCTACTGCTCAGATAGTAAGCCAGCAATGGACTCAGGCCGGACATACTATAGCTCCCACCTCGGGGCAAGCGCTAGCAACTGCCACGCTGAATGCAGTGCCTAGCTTGGCCTACGAAAATGCTGGCCCGAGCACCAATAATCCAACAAGGAACACTGAACGACCCTTAACCTTTAGAAATAGAGGACGAGACGGAGAGCCTAGAAATAGGCCCTAGAAGGATCTGCGACCTTACTGCACTTTTCATCGCTACTACAGCCATGACACAAGCGATTGTCGAGATGCGAATCGACCCTCAAACAATCCTCACAATGCAAGGAATAATCGTTACCAAAATAACACTATGAGGTGCATCTCTCCACGAAGGAGAGAAATGAGGCAACACTTGCCACGCAATGATATAAATGATGATAGGGAAAGGCTTCGAAGCGAGCAACGTCCCAAAAGGGATTTAGCTACTCCCAACGAACAACAGCCTATTTAAGAAATTGACACTATAATTGGAGGACCCCATGTAGGAGGTGTGTACTTTCCACACTGCGACGCCTTGGTGGTCAGAGCCGTGGTAACCCGTAATTGGCTGAAATAAATGCTAGTGGATAAGGCAATTCAGTCAACATCATGTTCGGCTCTACTTTGGATAAGATAGAAGTAGATCATGCATTAACACCAATAGCTTTGCCCCTCTATAGATTCACTGTGGACAGCATCATCCCTAGAGGTAAAATTACTTTGGCTGTTGAAATGGGGGCTCTGCCTCATTTAGCGCTCCACTTCATGGAATTTTTAGTTGTTGATCGACCTATCACGGAGTGCTAGGAATACCAGCTTGGAAGGAATTATGGGCAGTCACTTCCATCCATCACATCTGTATGAAATTCCCAATGGAAAGGAGAATTACAACTGTCCGGGGTGATCAGATTGGATATAGGAAATGCTACCTCAATTATCTAAGGAAAGCAAAACCGCGAGTTAACATGGTATGTGATGCTGAAATGTCAGAGGCCCCTGAAGAAGAGCCACCTCTAACGGTAGATACTGCCATGGAAGAGGCCAGGCCTGAAATTTCCTTGGAAGAACTGGACCCTGGGATAATTGAATATGTATCCCAAATCGTCTCGATGGAGGAACTGGAAACAATCCCAATAGACCTACGGGATGCGTCGAAGGTTCTGTAGGTCGGTAGAGAATTAAGAGAAGAGGCTAAGGAAGAATTGAAAGGCTTTCGACGAAAAAATGGTGATGTATTCGCGTGGATGCACGAAGACATGATTGGCATAGACCCTAGAGTCAGCTGTCACCGCTTGAAAATTGATCCGAACTACACCCCCACATGGGCAAAAGAGAAGAACTTTGAATGTCGAAAGGTATGAGGCCTTGAAAGAAAAGGTAGAAAAGTTCATTAGCAATGGCTTCATCCATAAAGCCAACTATCTGAAGTGGATTTCAAATCCTGTTCTTGTAAAGAAGTGTAACGACAAATGAAGGGTTTGTATTGACTTCTCCAATATGAATCAGGTCTGTCCAAAGGATAGCTTTCCATTTCCACGAATCGACAAGTTAGTGGATTCAACCACTGGGCACGAACTGCTTAGGTTCGTAGATGCCTATTTCGGCTATAATCAAATCCCCATGTTCCCAGGCGACGAGGAGAGCACGTCTTTTATCACTAATAGGGGGCTTTATTGCTACAAGGTGATGCTATTTGGCCTGAAAAATGCTGGGGCCACCTATCAGAGCTTAGTTAACAAAATGTTCACCGATCAGCTCGATAAATCTGTGGAAGTTTATGTTGATGACATGTTGGTTAAAAGCCTCCGAGCTGGAGAACACATCAAGCACATGGATCCAGACACTGAGAAGGCATCGTATGAGGCTGAACCCTTTTAAATGTGTCTTCGGTGTAGCCTCGGATAAATTCTTTGGTTACATTGTAAATCAGAGGGAAATTAAGGCCAACCCAGAGAAAATCAAGGCTCTGATTAAAATGAGATCACCATAGAAGCCCAAAGAGGTACAACGACTCACTGGCAGGGTAGCCGTACTCAATTATTTCATCTCAAGGGCCACTGAAAAGTGCCCGACCTTCTTCAAAATCCTCAAAGGAGGGAAAACATTTCAATGGACCTTGGAATGTAAAGAGGCATTTCAAGAGTTGAAAAATTACTTGAGACGTGCACCCTTCCTCAACAAACCAAAGGAAGAAAAACCATTATTGCTGTATTTGGCAGTGGCTAAAGATTCTATCAGTTCAGTTCTCGTGCGAGAAGAAGAAATACACTAGTTGCCAATATATTATGTAAGTCGAGCCCTATCACCTATCGAAGCGCATTATCCAGGTATGGAAAAATTGGTTCTGGCATTACTCATTGCCTCTCAAAAGTTGAGGCCCTATTTCCAGGCCCACATCATTCACATTTTAACTAATTTCCCGCTAAGCCAAGTCCTGCAAAAGCTAGACGCCTTAGGAAGGCTGCTGAAGTGGGCTGTTGAGCTCAGTGAATTTGATATAATATACACATCCCGGACTGCAATCAAAGGTCAAGCCCTGTCTGATTTTGTGGCTGAATTCGCTAAGGCCCCGAAAATCGAAGTGAATATGGAGCCAATAGGGCTCCCCCACCTAGAATCTCTATGTTTACTGTTCATCTGGAGTTATAGGCTCCGGAGCTAGCGTTGTGCTAGAAAGCCCAGAGGGGCATAAGCTAAACTGTACCGTTAGGCTTGGGTTCAAGGCTTCCAACAATGTAGCTGAATATGAAGCCCTTCTGGCAAGACTTCGTTAGCAAGAGAACTGTAAGTGAAGAGAGTAATCATCAGTAGCGATTCACAACTGGTGGTGAATCAATTAAATGAGAACTTTGTGGCTAGAGACAAACACATAGCAGCCTACCTAAAGCTAGTAATGGACTCCCTGCCCAGCATTGAAAAGTTTGAACTGATTCAAGTGCCCAACCAGGAGAATTCACATGCGGATGCACTATCAAAATTGGCCAGTAGCAAAGATTCAGGACTATTCAAGGTGGTACCAATCGAGCATCTAGCTAAACCCTCTATCAAGAAAGGTGAAGAGTTGATGTCGATTAAAAGTACACCATCTTGGATGCTGACCATCTTGGCCTACCTGAAAGAGCAAACTTTACCGGAAGATGAAACCGAAGTAAGAAGGCTTCGAAGAAGATCTGTTTACCTGCATGATGATATTCTGTATAAGCGAGGTTTCTCATCTTCCCTCCTCAGATGCATAGGGGGGGGGGAATGGGCGAATTACATCCTAAGAGAAGTTCATGAAGGCGTTTGTTGAAATCACTCCGAGGACCAGCCTTGGCATACAAAATACTCCGACAGGGATATTAGGCCAACCCTGAAAAGGGATGCCATTAAGTTTGTGAGAAAATGCGATAAGTGCCAACACTTCTCCAATGTGCAAAGGTTACCCTTGCAAGAGCTCACCGTTGTAACCAGCCCCTGGCCATTCGCCAAATGGGGCGTGGATTTTATTGGCACCCTACCCAAGGAAAGAGCAAACACTTGCTTCGCCATAGTTGTAATTGATTATTTCACGAAGTGGGTAGAAGCAGAGCCTCTGTCTAAAATTACTGAAGCAAACACATCCAAGTTCCTATAGAAGAGCTAGGAATTAGGAAGCATTTTTCTTTGCCCCATCATCCCCAGGCGAATGGCCAAGTCGAGGCAGTCAATAAGACCATAAAGCTCACCCTTAAAAGGAAGTTGGACGCCTCCAAAGGAGCCTAGGTGTATGAGCTCTCCCAGGTCCTCTGGGCCATCAGAACTACTTGTAAAACAACCGCTGGGGAAACTCTGTTTTCCATGACTTACGAAGCCGAGGGAATGAGCCCTGTAGAGATAATAAATAATGAATTGAGGAAATTGGAACTATATTATCTTGAAGAAAAAAGGGATGATTCTCAGGTCAGACTCACTTCCTACCAACGTAAGATGATGCATTATTACAATACCAAAGTGAAAAAGATGATGTTCCCCATCGGCGATCTGGTGCTTTGTAAGATTTTTCCCTTAACCAAAGACCCTGGCACAGTGACTTTGGGGCCCACTTGGGAAGGTCCGTATAGGATAGTTCTGGAGATCCGACCTGGAACCTATACCATGGACGATCTAGTAGGAAGTGCGATACCTCACCCCTAGAATATTAAACATCTAAGAAAATACTACCAATAGGGAGCATGTAACTTTGTAAATATTGCAATCAAATGAAAGAAATGATTCATGCCTCACTTCATTCTTGCACCAACAAACTTAAAGCAGCCTTGTCGAGGTGTAAGCTCCCCCCAATGAGCCACCTCCAAGGAAATCTGTGTAATCCAAGGCGGTGCGGGTACCACCTTTGATGAAGCAGAAGCACACAAACTTAAAGCAACCTTGCCGAGGTGCAAGCTCCCCTAAGGAGTCACCCCCAAGGAAATCTATGTAATCAAAGGTGCAGGTGCCACCTTTGATGAAGCAGAAGCACACAAACTTAAAGCAGCCTTACCGAGGTGCAAGCTCCACCCCAAGGAGCCATCTCCAAGGAAATCTGTGTAATCCATGGTCGTGCGGGTGCCACCTTTGATAAAGTAGAAGCGCACAAACTTAAAGCAACCTTGCCGAGGTGTAAGCTCCCTCCAATGAGTTATCACCAAGAAAATGCCGATGCGATATTACTTGTCCTATTTTATTAAATGGTTGAACAATGCTGATGCGATATTACATGTCCCATTTTATTAAATGATTGAACAATACCAATACGATATTACTTGGCTCATTTCATTAAATGGTTGAAAAATGCCGATGCGATATTACTTGTCCCATTTGATCAAATGCTTGAACAATGCTGATGCGATGTTACTTGTTCTATTTTATTAAGAGGTTAAGGTGAGTCAATGCGATTATGATCTACTACTACTACCCAACCGAAGTAATGTTAGAAGAAGTGATTGCATGTGCAACAAAAACAACATAAACTGAAGCAACAACACTTGGAAGAAAATGAACTTTATTAAATTGTAAGAACAGACCGAAGCCATTACAAAAGGAAGAAACGAAGATTACAAAATAACTAATCTACGTGAACTACGACTTTTGTTTCTTCTTGAGGTGTCTCCTCCTCTTCATCCTCTCCCTCTTCGGCCACTGAGCGACCCCCAATAGGGCCACCAAACTCTTCTTCCAAGAAGTTGATGTCCAGATCGGGATGCCTCTTACGCAGATGCGAAATCATCTCCCTGGCGGCCCAGGACGCCTAGTAGTTGGCGAAGATGTCATATTCCGGCGTGGTGTGAAAATTATCTTTATAATCTTGCACCGCCGCCTCACCAGCTATCTTCACCTCTACTTTGAGGGAGTCAATCTCTTCTTTTTGGGCCTCTGTAAGCTTCTTCAACTTGCCCTTCTCCCTATTCACCTCCGCCAAGGCCTCCGAAGCTATCTTTTGATGCTCGTTAGCATCATCAATCCTTTTAGTCAGACCCGCCACTTAGGAGACGGACTCATACAGCTCGTCCTTCAGATGGTTGACTTGAATCTCTGCCGTGTTCAGCTTTGAAACAGCCATTATCCACCTTTCTTCCACCTCATCGGCCACTTTCTTGGCCTTAGCCAATTCGGCCTCCCAAGTCCCCGTGGCCTTTAACGTCTCCTTAAGTTCATCGGTTCTTTTGCGGAGGCCTCGGACCAGATCCTCCGCCACGGCGCCCATACTTAGCACCCTGGCTGCACATATATTGTTGGCAGCTAGCAAGTCCTCAATCTCGTACGAAGCGGCGTAATTGGTCCAGTCTTCGATCCAGAATTTACTGTGGATACGAGTAGTGGATGCGGTGTCTGGAAGAAGCATCTCCAAAACTGCATTGGGGAGGTCCTTTTCTTTCCTTCCTAAGAAGTAGCAACCATGCTTCGGGTCGGAGCATTAGCAGGCATCTTATGCCTTTTCCTAGTTAGCTTCTCGACAAAATAGACAGTTATTGTCACGATGGCCTGGAAAACAGACGGAGTGACCACATTAACTCCGACATCGATAGGAAGGGAAGGGACCGCGATAGCTTGGATAGAAGTGGAGGCCCTGGACGAACCAGCCCATTTTTTCCTCCTCGACACGAGGAAAGCTCCTTTCTCCTTTACGTTTTCCTCAGCAGGCTGCTGGCCAGCCCTACTGAGAGCAAGTAAACTCTCCGACTGCTTCTTGTAAGCAGCCGAGCTGGTTTTTAATGTTTAGGCGTCTTCCATACTCCGACGGATCGTAGCGAGGTCAAGCTTTGGTGGTTGTTTGTTTTTAAAGTCCTCTACAAAAGAAAAGAGAAAAATCATCAGAAGTATTCTCAGTAAGGAAGAACCGAAGTGTTGGTTACCCTGGTTTGTCATCATTCCGTGCAGAATGAAGTGACGATTCTTGTCAATAATCTCCTTGTAGTTCCTCTTCGACATGGGCATTTGGTATATTTGGCTAATGATATCCCACTCCTCCTTGGACATCTCACACTTCGGAAGGAAACCTACAAGGAACAGAAATATTAAAACATGAGCAAATTTGGTCAAGTAAAATCAGCTCGACGTAGCTACTTACTGTAAGTGGAGTGGGTGGTGGGAATAGTCAGAGGCGCCATAGGATCGCCCTCCACGGTATCCCACCGACCGAAGCCCAGAACCATGAACTTTTCCAGCCCTTAACTGAAGAAGGTGTCCCGTGCAGAAATGGAAAATGAGACTCCCAAGGAGCTGGTAGTACCAGCATCGGCTCTCCTCTCTCCCAGACGATAGCTTTTGGAAAGAAAATGGAGTGGAACACGCTAAAAGGCATATCCACTCTGATGTTGGCCCGATGCCACAGCATCCATGTCCCAACCATTTGGGACCACGAGTTAAGATTAAATTGGGTCGGGGCCAATCCATAGGACCTAAGTACTAAACGGAAGAGGGTGAAAGGACAGTCTCGGTCCGGCCCGGAGCATATGATCATTCACTGCCACGCATCCCGACCTAGGGTAGTAAGCCCTTTCATGGGGTTCAGGTAGGATGAATCGGATGTTATGGGGGACCCTACATACTGTCCCACACCTTTCCATTTGTTTCGGAGTGATTTTGGAAGGGTATTTTGACATACCCCACTGAATGGAAGTATCTACGGGGGAGGCAGGTCATCTCCAAATATTTTTCCCAGCCATAAGGCCCTACTCAGCTCGTCCAATGATATAACTAGGGGTTCTCTCAAGAAAGGACTCTCCTCACCTCGTCCCTCCTTGCTTTCCATCACGATACTGCTCTCCCTCACCATTTCAGATTCTTGAATGTCTTTAAAGAAGAAGATGAAGAAAACGGTCGCTACCTAGTCCAACGTAGGAAAACTTTACTTGTTGAAGTTTACAAAATGACCACCGAAAATCTAGGTGATCGCTGGAGAAGAAAGCAAAGAGACAGATTAGTAAGGATTTCTTCAATACTATGGAGATTTTCACAAAGTAAAAGTTTCAAAATGAAGGGAATTGGCCTTTTATAGGCATCCCTGGGTTCGCCCCAACCATTGGATCAACTCCAATCACATCTGGGCCATCCAAATCTAAGACATAAAGATCACCGTTAAACCCAAAAGTCACCAAGATGAACGATCCTAACGAAGCAGTGAAATTCACGCACGGCCCAAACGGGTCGCCCTGAGAATTGTAGAGCCGTCGCGATCATTACCATTTATGGAAAAGGAGGCGTATCTTATCGCTTCGGCCACAATAGCTTCGTATTGCAACAGCTCTCCACAAGAGT
>CAIGRE010254396.1:0-10924 GCA_903798275.1 Fraxinus angustifolia subsp. syriaca
TTTTTTTTTTTTCCCCTTCTTTCTCTCTTTGTATCGGTGGTTTAGGGCTTTGTTTGTATAAAATGAAAATGTAGCCCTACTTAGTGCTCCACTAAGTCAAATTACAATCAAGTTCCTCATTTTCTATCTTATATAACATTTAGTAATTCTCATAATTGAAAACTAAACCCCAAAATTCTATTTTATTTGTCTTAACTACTTATTAAATTCTCATTTCCTTCATTGTAAACAATTAATTTTGGTTTATTCAAAATGATATCCTGGATTAGTAAAAAAAAAATGAACTTTGAAAGACGTACCCACATATCCGTGGCTAAAATTTGGATTATTTTTAGTGGTATCCTACATTTTAGAAAATAAAAGATTCGACACTTAAATATGTACCCAAGTCCGAGTATCATGGGTCTCAGTAAGTGGAAATCATTTCGCCTCAGGTCTTTATGCTTAATGACTATGCCTAATGAATCTTGTCCAAATTTGATTCCATATTTTCAATCCCCCCATCTCATATACTAGTTCATCAAGTGTACAATCGTCAAGATGAAGAATTTAAGATTTTGAATCCCTTGATTTGTCAACCACGTATCATGCAATGAAAATAAATAAATAAACAAAAATTATTTGAATGTGTCTTTACTCTTCATTAACTTATTGTTCCCGTACTTATTTATATCTGTAAGGCCTTCTTTTATGATTGTTGAACCCAAATCTTTTCAAACTTGTCTTGCATAGTTTAACTTATAGGTCTCTTACTTATCTGCATATCTCTAAGGTGTTTTTGAATAATTTTTGAATCTTTGCCGACGTTAAGAAGTTAATTTTTGTATTTGATGTCCTTTCATCACGTAGATGGCGGAGAACTGTACACATGGGGCTCCAATGAGAATGGCTGTCTTGGCATTGGGTATACACCTTTCACAGATACACATTATTGAATTAAATACACAAAGGAAGCTTATTGTTTGATTGACATATTTCTTTATCTCAGCTATTCAGGTGTTGCTCATTCACCTGAAAGAGTCGAAGGTCCATTTTTGGGGGAACCTGTTAGCAAGGTTAGCAATGCCTCTATTAAGAATTTGTAGACTAGGGTTCTTACTTGAGTGGTGTTCTGCTGTAATCTATGTTACAAAATTGTGATTCAATGTTCCATCCATCTCCTTGCCCACCTCGTGTGATGGACATATGACGATAACAGAAAAGAAGTTCAATGCAGTAAATTTGACTACATTTTTTTCTTTAATTATATAATCGGATTTAATACATTTTTGTTTTAACAGGTGGCCTGTGGTTGGAAGCATACAGCAGCAGTTTCTGGTAACTGTTTTGGCATGAATATTTTTGTTCTTGTGTCTTGGGTAACTTCAAATATACATAAGTAACATGTGACTTCTGATCTGTCTTAAATAATATCCATTTGATGATAATCTTCTGCCATACCTAAACAAATAAAAGATGAATTGTTGACATATAGATGTTCTGAAGTGCATTTTGGATCATTTTTTGTATGCATTAGCATGTGAAACTACTTTCCTGTGCTTTTCGTTTGTTCTTAGGTAGCTTCAAAGGAAATCTTTGCGCACTTCAAATCCTAAATGTGATTACTTTATATTCTGTACCGGGTCATTTCTTCAAACTGTGTACATTCTGGTCAAGTAAAGAGATCTTTTTAAGAATTACGTGATAGGATCATCAAAAAGTTTTTGATGATTGTCGTGCTCTTTTTTCATTATGTGGTGTTCCTTTCCTAATTACTTTGAAGCTTTTATTTATTTGCCTAATAAGTATGGATGTGTCATGTGCGTATGTACAAATTAAGACAAAGTTTTAATGTATTTTGGAACTTTACAACACTTGTCAAATGCACCAAGTTCAAGATGTATTTGGGCTGATATGCACTTCCTTCCTTGAAATAAACCAATCACCCGAATCTGATTGTAGTCATAATTAGGAAACACTTATTTCGTTAACAGGCACCCTTACAAGGTGAATCTCAAGTGGAGAATAGTAGAAGATAAGGACAATGAAAAGGGAGTTCTTGAAGAATTTTTTCTATCTTTTCTAATTGGAAAACATTAATTTTATTTTTTAAGTGCCCTCATATGGGCTAGTGAGCTGTGCCACCTGGCATAACACATTCTACAGGTAACCCAGGACCTAGTCATAAATTCATAAGGAAGCTTGGGTCGGGTCTTGGTGCACTAGAGAGTCAAGATTAAAGAATTAAGATGTGAGATCTCCATATCACCAATATGATAAATTATCAAATTAAGACACCTATAATCTATATTTAGAGGAGAAAATAAACATGGAAGGTTGTTTACCAATTTTTATGTATTGTCATAACAATGGAAGATCAAGAACAACCACCAACTAAGCCTAATTCCAGATTAATTTAGAGTCAGTTAATTCAATCCTTTTCGCCACACAGATTCAGTGCTACATCTGCTGGAAGGTGTAAAGCAAATGGTTCCTTAGCAATCACAACTATAAAAGATCAATAAAAAAGGAAACAAACTTGGAATTGGAAAAATCTGCTAGTAACACAAGATAGTGAAAGTAGAAACTTTATATGGAAACTGAGAGAAAGAAACTTTGTAAGTTCTCTGCGGGCTTCATCCCGCATTGGCCCAACTTATTGTTGATAGAGATTAAAGTTTAAGTGCTACATTTTTAGTAATTTTGTGTTCATTCTTTATTTTCTAACATGACTCGAATTAATTGCTGACATCTAGGGGGCAATATATACACTTGGGGCTGGGGTGGTTCACATGGAACATTTTCAGAAGATGGACACTCTCCAGGCGGACAATTGGTTTGTTTTTATCCTTTTACTTTGTGTGGCTTAAATTGTTTGATATTCCATCTATATTTTTATCTGGTACTGGTCGAGGAATGATATTGTGTCTGTCTATCCAGGAACAGATGGTAAGTATTTGGTTAGTAACTACAAATATCTGCAGAAATCTAACAAATAGTATGCTCTTAATAAACATACGCACATTAATTTTTTGTATTGGGTTTCATGCACTATCAGATATCATACATAAAATTCTTTAAATGTGTTTTAAACTATCGTGTCCATTTGCTCTTTTTTAAAATATTGATTTATCATCATCTCAACCCTCCCTTGTGAATTGTCCCTAATATCTTTGCATTGGACAAATTGCTCGCTCAGGATCTTATAATCTTTGTGTTAGCAATGTCTATCTCCAACTGAATTAAATTGCATTTCTATTCAGGGTCAGGGTGATGATGTTGACTACATGGAACCTACTTTGCTCGACTTCAACAAGAACATAAAAGCATTGCAAGTATCTTGTGGGTTTAATCACACGGGTGGCCTTTTCGAATATATCTGAATAATGGCCATGACATTGACTCCTTTTCATCGTTCTGTTTCTGCCAAGTGATTTTGCGGAAGATTTCTGCACTATTTGTTCATTCTTTTCTTTAAAGATGAAGATTTGACCGGAGCCCACCAAAATTTGTTATACTCGTCAAGAGAACTAATGGGAAAAGCAGATTACATAATGAGGTGCGTGACATATATTTTATGTAAATGGAAATTTTTTCTAAAAAATAAAGGACAGCCATAATTAAAGAAAGTGTATCTGTATCAAACTTAAAGATGATAAATGTTTGCTGTGTGTTGTTCAGAATTTAGTTTCTATATGATGGGGTTTTGTATATGGCTGACGTCGAGATCTAGTGCATGACCTCTGGCCTCTTGTACACAGCTTTTCTCAATTCTAGTGGAGGCCTTCTTGCATTGAAAATGCTTGGTGGCTGATAAGTATACGAGCTTGACTCCTTTCATTTGAACCGGCTTGTATATCCAACTTAAACATCGAGACGTGGACTTGAACTTAGTCGACTCCTAGATGATAGGTGATAAGTGACCATACATTTAGGTCAACATGTGTTATGTGAAATTGGCTATTGTAAGAATTACTAAACATGAGATGGTAAAGGGTTGTCCCTGCTTGTTACGAACTATTTTATTAGTTTTTGTATATAATTAAAAATCAGTTGTTTAGATGTGTTTAAACTTACTCGAGTCAATAGAATCTCAGTAAAAAGATATAGTTTTATTGTTGTAGCAATGAGCACTAGGGAATTCCCTAATATTTTCCATTTGTCACTAAACTAAGCACCTCACTACTAAGGGTGGACAGTGTCAAAATGTAGAGAGAGAAGAAATGAAAGAGAAAAGAAAAGGGTGGGAAATTATGTTTCATTGAATACAATGTAGAAGTAAACCAACTGGCTACATATATACACGTATACACCTCTAACAGAATGAAGATGGAATGTATGAAGACTAAATTAACCCTGTGATACACAATGTAATTTAACACACCCCCTCAGGATGGAGAATGAATATTCAAAGTTCCCATCTTGAATAACAAAGATTTGAACTTGGCTCCTCCAAATGGTTTCGTTAATAAATTTGCCAACTGCTCCTATGAAGCAATATGTAGTGTCTTTACCTCACTTGATTGGACTTTATCACACACTAAATGACAATGAATTTCTATATGTTTTGTGCGTTCATGAAATACGGGATTACTAGCTATGTGTATAGCTGACTGGTTATCGTAAAAATGCAAAACAACAATGCTGCCTTAGTGTGTTGAATTCCCAAATCTTTAAGTACGTTCCTCAACCAATTGAACTCACAAACAGCTGCTGCCATGGACCGATATTCTGCCCCAGCGGAGGACCTTGAAACTGTGTGTCGTTTCTTGGATTTCCATGACACCAGTGAGTTCCCCAAGAAGATGCAATAACTGGTAACATGCCTCCTGGTGTCGAAGCATGCTGCCCAATCAGCATCGCAGTAGCCCTTAAGATGTAAGTCAGATTTCTGAGCAAAGAACATACTTTGCCCAGGTGTTCCTTTTAGGTATCGCAATACATGATATGTTGCCTCCAGATGAGGCTGCTTTGGCGTTTGAAGAAATTGATTGAGGACTTGGACGACATATGACAAGTCTGGCCTCGTGATGGTCAAGTAAAGAAGCCTTCCTACCAATCTCCTATACATGCTTGCATCCTCAATAGCTTTACCAACATCCTTACTCAACTTCAGATTCTGTGGTAATGGACTGCTAGCTAGTTTTGCACCAAGATATCCTGAGTGTGTTAATATTTCCAGTGTATATTTCCTTTGACAAATAGATATGCCATCAAAATTTATTGCCACCTCAAGTCCTAAGAAGTATTTTAGGACGCCAAGATCTTTCAGTTTGAATTTTTCATTCAAACCTTGTTTGAATTTTTCAATGTAAGCAAGGTCATTGCCTCCAATGATAATGTCATCGACATAAATGAGAAGTGTGGTGAATGAGCAGCCTTCTTGTTTGCTGAACAAAGAATAGTCGGATTTCGATTGTTGAAAGCCTTGAGAAGTGATGTAGGCAGACAACTTGGCGTTCCATTGCCTTGACGCCTGTTTAAGGCCATAAATGGATTTGTTTAACTTGCAAACCAATTTCTCACCATTCACCCTAGCTGCTCATAGCCCTGTGGCATCACCATGTACACTTCCTCCTCCAATTCACCATGTAGGAAGGCATTATTAATGTCAAGTTGATAGAGGTGCCACTGTCTCTATGTAGCAACAACAAGCAAAGTTTTCACTGTAACTAACTTGGCAACTGGTGAAAACGTCTCCTCATACTCTAAGCCAGTCTGTTGGGTAAACCCCTTGGCCACAAGCCTGGATTCTTTCGCTCTTCAGTACCATCAGAATTTAACTTTACCTTGAAAACCCACTTGTAGGCAACATGAGTTTTATGTGCAGGCATAGGGACAACATACCAAGTATTATTGGATACTAGAGCATGATATTCGGCATCCATGGCTTTGCACCAATCTGAATCTTTTGTAGCATCAACAAAAGACTGAGGTTTAGTGATGGTGGACAAGGCGATAGCATAGTGTCTGTGAGAAGGAAACAACATTCCATAGTCCAAGCAATCTGCAACAGGATACTGAGATCCAGAGACAGGATAATCCACCATAGGAATTGATTGGGGAGGAGGTGTCTGAGATACTAGGCCACAATGATAGTCATCCAGATAAGAAGGAGCCTTTTTGGATCTGTTGGATCTTCGAGTAAAGAGAGGAGGTGAAAAGGAAGAAATGTCAGTAGAAGACGTGTCAGAAGAAGAAGAAATATGAGACGAGGTAGTGTTATATGAAGGAAAGTGAGATGCAAGTTGGGAAAGATCACGAGAATGAGGAATATGTGGAGAGGAGACGGGAGAAACCTCCGCACCAGAGATATATGGAGAAGATGATGGATTAAATATATCATGAAAGGAATGAGGTAGATTAGAAAAGAGATTGTGATCTCTATGATAAGACATAGAGGCGGTGGACAAAGAATTAAGGAATGTAGGATGTTGATAACGAAAAATGGTCTCATGGAAAGACACATCTCATGAGGTAAATGTCACATTTGTTTGAAGGTTATAAAGTTTGTAAGCCTTCATCCCATAGGGGTAACCAAGGAAAACACAAAGAGTAGCTCTAGGATCAAATTTTGTACGATTTCGCTTAAGAGTAGAGCATAGCAAAGACAACCAAGGACCTTACGATGATTGTAAGAAGGAGATACTTGATATAGCATTTCATAAGGTGATTTGTTTCTAATGACAGAGGTGGGTATCCTATTGATCAAATGTGTGGCAGTAAGAATGCAATCTCCCTAAAATTGGTGAGGTAAACTCGCCTGAAACTTGAGAGCCCTGGCTATGTTGAAGAGATGTTCATGTTTTCGCTCAACTACCCCATTTTGTTGTGGTGTCTCTACACAACTCGGTGAATGATGCCTTTATTATGATAAAAATCAGGCATGATGAACTCTAATCCATTATCAGAACGAAGGTTTTTGATATTACATTGAAAGTGTGTTAAAACCAAGGCATAGAAAGACTGGATGATAGATTTAGTTTGAGACTTCTCACGTAAGAGATAAGTCTAGGTCACTCTGCTGTAATCATCGACAATCGTTAGGAAATATTTTGATCCATCTAGAGAAGGGATAGAATACGGCCCCCAGATATCGCAATGAATGCGATCAAAGATTTTAGATGATTTTGTCTCACTATTTGAAAAGGGCAGCATGCGTTGTTTCGCTAAGGGGCAAATGGAACAATGCAAGTGCTTATTAAAAGTAACATTTGGAACAACTCTATGTATAGAAGATAGTTTTGAGATAGGTAAATGTCCTAAACGACAGTGCCAGACATCAATCTTATTGTGAATAGCAATATTGTCAACAGAATTACAAACAATAGATGCTGAATTATTACATTTCAAAAGTGAACTAGTATTGGAAGAAGCTACAGGAATGGAAGAGACTTGTTGTTGAAGAAGTGATGACTGATCATTGCACTGATACTCAGACCGTTGAAGGTTGTAAAGCCCATTCTCAAGCCTGCCTGCCCCAATCATCCTCCATGTTGAAACATCCTAAATAAAACAATGATTACGAATGAATATGATGAAGCAATTGTGTTGAATGATCAATTTGCTAGCAGAGATCAAGTTGAATTGGAAAGATGGCACAACTAAAACATTCTTCAATATTAAATCATTAAACAACTTCACTGTCCCAATATGTGTGGTTGTGGCAATGGAACCATCTGGTAGTCTCACAAAAGCATTAATTTTTGCATTCATAGTAATCAGGTGTTTGATAGAACGAACCATGTGCTCCGAAGCTCATGTGTCCAATATCCATTTTTCTGTAGCTATGGAATCATTAAGACATACACGATTACCTGAGAAAGCAAAAGCTTTCGGTGCTTGAGGTGATGGTGAAATCACTTGCTGTTGATTGCCAATAGAGATTTGCTCTTTTAGATGTGGTGCAAGCATGGCTAATATTTGTTGGCACTGCCCTGGAGTGATGGTAATGTTTGATAAGGGATTCACAATATCAGAATTAGAATTGTGAAATGTTGAACTAACGGCATTAGCAACTGGATCCTTTCCCTTTGCTAGCTTGTGACTAGGAGGATAGCCAATTATTTTGTAGCATTTGCTCCTAAGATGTCCAATCATTCCACAGTGATTGCATATAGGCTTGTCCTTCCTCTGTGACTGATTAAACGAGTGAGTCCTTTGATTGGTAAATGAATTGTGAATCATTCTACCAACAAAGGCAGCAGCATCAAAATTCTGTTGTTTCTTAGCAACTACTTCCTTCTATCTTTCATCTTGTTTCTTCAGGCAAAAACTTTATTGATTGGAGGAAGTGGATCCATCAATAAAATCTGACTCCTGGCATTCGAAAATTGATCATCTAATCCCATTAAAAATTGCATGACTTGATCCTCATATTTGTAATCAACCCTATCAACACTAGGTCTATAGTTTTCAAGTTCTTCCCAAAGTCCTTTCAATCTATTGAAATATGAATTTACAGAATTGTTTGTCTGAGAAATAGAAGCAATTTGCTTCTTAATTTCATATATTCTATGAAACCTTGGCTGTACCGATCTTTCAACTCGATCCAGATCTGTCTTGCTGATTCAGAATGGAATTAATAATCCATGAAGAAACCACATGGTTACATCTCCTCCAAGCACGGTGAAGAACATCCTCATGAGGCGGTTCTACAATTGACCCATCAATAAACCCCTCCTTGTTCTTCACACTAAGCGTCATGATGATAGCACGGCTCCATGTTGCGTAATTATCCTCAGCGAGCGTGACTGAAGTGAGTTGCATTCCAGTATTATCACCATAATGCAGGTAGTATGGGCTATTTCGATCGTTGATCAATCTATTCATCATCGAAATCACATTTTCAGTAGCTGTTTCTTCAGCAATTCGATCGACTGGATAATTAACTTCGATCTGAGCATCAGAATCCTTCACCATTAGCGTGTGGAAGCTTCAATGCTCTGATACCATGTCAAAATGTAGAGAGAGAAGAAATGGAAGAGAAAAGAAAAGGGAGGGAAATTCTGTTTCATTGAATACAATGTAGAAGTGAACCAGCTGGCTACATATATACACGTATACACCTCTAACAGAATGAAGATGGAATGTATGAAGACTAAATTAACCCCGTGATATACAATGTAATTTAACAGACAGAAAATTCGGAACCATCAAAATCGAATCAGAATTGGCAGGTTCAATTAGGTCTTGAGTATGTTTTCAAATTGTTCTAGTTCATGGAACCTAGAATCGGTTGGTTCCAATTTTGGTTCTAGAACCAGAAACGAGAATCTAGTATTGGTTTTTTTTTCTCCCCCTTTTTTAAGGTTTTTTTTATTAAAAAAAAAATCCTCATGCAACTTTGAGTAATTTTAGGGATGACAAAGGTGGGACGGGCAGCCATTACCTTGTCTCTCGTCTCGTTTGGGTATTTTTGTCGTCTTGTACTGTTCTATACCGATATAAGGTGGGTGGGGTGGGGTTGCTTTACCACCCTATTTTTTTATTTTCTTTTATTTTTTTATATTTTTAGTTGATGAAAATCATTGCTTTTTATTTCAAATTATAGAAAAAAATCTTGTTTCCTCTAAGAATGATAATGATTTTTTTCTTTTTGTGTGATAAAAATATTTGTATTTGGAAAATAAGTTTAAATGGGACAGGTAACAAGACGGGGACCATGTTTCCCTTTACCCGCCTCTTCCTTATCACGAGGAAACGATTCTCGTCCCATCCTTGTCTCGTATACCTAATTAGGCTGGGATAATAGGGCGGGTCCGTAGGTATCAGGCATAACCGATTATTTGACCATCCCTAAGTAATTTTCATTTTCATTTCTTTTCTATAAACTTAACTCATTATGATTCTCAGATTTTATGGTAAGAAAAACGAATTTCATGGGTCTTACTTTGCATTAATTATTTGAAGACTTTGGTTCTGGTCGGCTCCAACTATTATGAAAAAATTCATTGATTTCATGGTTCAGTTTGGTTCTAGTTCTTTTCGAAACTGAGTTTATCGTTTATTTTTTAAATCATTTAATCACAAAAAGGGAATATTTTCGTTTAGACTCAATGTTTGAAATTCGTGTCTACATCAAGCATATTCAACCATATGCATCTGTCAAGGGATTCCAAATATCATTTGAAAGGCCACAATTGCTTAGATGAGTCGAACTTTTGAAAACACATTCGCTTCTCAAGTTTGATTGATAATGAATTCTCCAACAAACAGTCAAATTGATACCAAATAAGAACAAAAGAGAGAGAGAGAGTTGATAGAAATAACTTGTAATGCGACAAATAAAAACAGGTAATTTACATTATAGGGAAAAAAATAAGGGATGTACTAAAATTATTTTTTGTTGTTAAATATTGAAAAAAATCCAAATATAAATTGGTGTTTTAAGGAAAGATATGACAGATTACACTTCTTTACTAGTGTAGTTCGACAAAACCAAACATGCAAGTTTTCGTGTATGTGGCTCATCTGTGCTTTTTGTGACGTTGCCTGTGACTCAACATGGGATAAGGGGTCACAACTACATACTTTCATGTTTTGAGTATTGTCTGAGTGAGTAGACATCGTTTACCAAGGAAAACATTCTTGAAGAGGTCAGGCTTAGGCTGTTTCCAATAGAAGATACGATAGTGTAATAAAAGGCAACTCTTATGTTACTAGTAATTAAATTTAAGTGGGAGTTGACGAATTCTTTTAAGGGTGAGTAGTTCTGAATGGAGGAGAGGGATATAGATATGAAAACATCATTCAAAGCACTTATCTATTGTCGCTTAACAGAGGTCGATTGAGATTTTATTCGACTCTCATGAAGATGGTTGATAAGGGCGTTTTTATACGTTTATTTTGGTTCACAAACATGAATAATTGTCGATAAACATTCGAAATAGAGCTTAATTTGTGTGAATTGTGTTTGTAGGGCAACAATGAAGATTATGGTGAA
>CAIGRE010254433.1:0-10072 GCA_903798275.1 Fraxinus angustifolia subsp. syriaca
ATATATTTGGTAAACGTGTTTGTTTTAGTATCACGAAACTTTGAAAACTAATCAATTTTCTTCATTTGACGTGCATGGGAAATAAGCAATAAAAGTCAAAATGTTCTAATCTTCAATATCATGAAGTTTGTGACATTGTCAAGACTATTTCGACATGGGAAAAAGTAATATCTTGTACATATTTATGTGTTTTATACTCAGAATAATACTATTTATCATCGTTAGTACTAAGAATCAATTTATGTCACAATTACATGATATTAAATGACATATTTATTTAAACACAAAATTACATAACTCATTTAATTAAACATATATATAAAGTATAGCCACACAAAATGATTTTCTAACACAACTGATACTAGATAACATTATTAATATCGAACATTAAACTAGAGAGTAAGAAGTACAAATATTTTAACCAATTCTTTAAGTCACGTTTTAAACTCAGTAGTGGGCTTGACAGCCTTTGGGTGGGATAAATCAAAGAGGCTTGACAAGGGTCACATGTTCTACTTTTCACTTAGGTGTTAAGCTCGACCTAAAAGAAAAAAAAAAGGTGAATAACGTCAATTATCGTGTATTTGTTTATTCGTACTATGAGAGCGTAGGTGATAAATAAATCACGTGTTTTGATGTGTAGCTAAATAGGCGAATCTTATTGTCATTTTAAAACTTATGCTCAATGTATATGAACGACTATTATTAGAAAAAATGTAAGTAAAATTTATAGTTCCAACTAAGTTAATTTAAGTTTTCTTAATCTAAGCGAAAATGAAAGCAAACATATCTTTATGAAATGAAGAGAGTATATGATATATATCTAACGCTAATAGCATTGATTGAGTGATAGAGCAAAGAGTTGGACATACATGAAACCCGATGGTTCAGATGATGGAGTTCTTGTGGAAGGCGATTATTGGGTCGAATCACAGACGAAATTGTTGTTCTTATTTCCCTTTAGTGCGCGTGCACATCTATGTTGCCGAATAAATGATATCAAGTTTTGAGTATCGTACCTAGTATGTAGTTACACTGCAAGCTGAATTTCCAGGTACAAGTTTGATGAGTTGCATGTCTACCATGCCAAATAAATAATGATCTTCGACTGAAGTTAGAAGTTGGCCATGATCAAGTATCTTAGCTCGTTGATCGCCAAGTGAAGTCTATATGCTGGTAGAATTTTCTGTTAAGATAGGCTACGACTGCAGGAAATAGAAACATATTCGCTATCATTTGAAAAGACGATGACATTTTCTTTAGGTATGATGTTTTTCAATTGCTACAAAACTAGGAAATATGATGAGAATGCGATAGGGTTTTGTGAGATCATTAGAATAGACATATATTCATTTATATTTCTTCTTCAATACGCCTTCGCACATGCTTACTGAATTCATTCGAGACATGCACAATTTATAAATGGATGATGACAAGATATTAACCTAGAACATGTCATGTGAACCAGGTAATGTAAAACTGGCAAATTTATTTGCCTTGGTTCGAATTTGAGAATAACAATTGGTTTGTATGTGGCACTTCCCCTTTAAAGCCTTCCCTAGTACAATTTGACAAGGCAGACGTTAGTTTATGTAACATTACATAGATTTTTTCGAATTCTTAGCTGCTTTGTGGTCACTTGAAATCGTAGTTTTTATTTTTTTTTCTTTATTCAAAATTTGAGGATGTGACGTTAGATCAGACCATCCTGTCACAGGCTTCCCACACTGTCAAAACCGTTGAAGTTTGGTCTTATTATCCTATAGTAAGGGATTTCATAAGTGCATTAAAAGGGAAAGAAAGTTTATCTGAAGTAGGGAGTTTTAAAATAGAGTAGAAGTGACGTTCTTGTCAATTAATTAGAGTTGAAAATCTGAAACTTGGAAGCTAATGTTGATGAATGGAGAGGGCTTAAAACTAACATAACTTAGTAGATGTCATGATAGATTGACCGAAGTGAAAAATAAAATTTATGGTCTCGAGTTTCGACTTTAAATTTATTACGAATGTTGGGAGCTAATGTTGCACGCGATCAAAAACAAAGTGAAAGTCAATCTTTATTTCTTCCGGAATGGAAAGACTAGATTTGAGCATAGGCAATAAGTGGTACCCACAATATCACAGTAAACAACTGATATAGAAGAAAGTTGGATTCCAAGTACAGCAGCAGAGACTAAATCTACAAGGCCTCGTAGATGCAATTGCGATAGAGAAAGACCAAACGAGCACTTGCTATGGTGCGATCATCTACCCAATCTGAATCAAAGGAAGCATGAGATAACGGAGATTGGTGATGAATAAATAATCAATAAGAGTAAGTGCCACAAAGATTGCATATGAGACCTTTAACGACAGCCAAGAGTTGTATAATCGGCCGATGCATAAATTGAGATATTTATTGACTATAAATGCAATATGAGGGAGGATAAGGCTATACACGAGACTGCCTACGAAGTGACGGTACTCTGTGGCATTGGTAAAATATGTCATCATTGAGGGGAAAATTGGTAGAAGTGGATACACGAGTCTTAAAAATACTGGCATTGAGCATAGTAGTGTGGTGAAATAAGTCTGTTGGAGAGTTTGTATAGAAATAAGGGTTTTTGGATGTTATTTGGCCCACATAGGATATAAATAGAAAGAAAGACTTGTTTATAAGTGTGGAAATAATATACTTAATAAGTTGGAAAAAGACCATATAAATGGGCTTTGGGTTTGAGCCATATGATTTGGATCTTGTGATTTCCAAATTTCAATTTTAGCACTTATATTTTCTTTCTTTTTCAGTTTGTTTGAATGCTTGTGTCTGATCAACACAACTGTTTACCACAATCGACACAAAGAATAAGGTTATTTGTTTTCAATATATATATAGAGAAAATGTCTGATTCAATATACAGAAATCCTGCATTTCAATGATTCATAAAATTCTGCATGAGAGAAGAAAACACTAAATATAATAACCAGAACCTAGAATCGAGTGCTCGATTCTTGGGAATAGATTGTTGAATCCTAGTGGCAGACGCTCATCGAACTATAAGCACAAGAGTAGGGGCGAATTTATGCTATAGGACATAGCGTTGCGCTAGCCTCAATCTGAAATTCAAATCAGTATCGTTTATATTAATTATGTTATCAATCTGTATATTGCAATAATTTTGGTTTGTTTATTATTATTTGTTCTGTCTAGTTTCTTATTGTTTACAACAATCTATAGCAGAAATCATTTTTATTTATTTTTAGTTTAATTTTTCCAGTATGGAACAATCTGGGACTGGTGTGAAAGTGAAACCCCATGTTGAGAAGCCAGACAAGTTCAAAGGATTGGACTTCAAACGATGGCAATAAAAGATATTGTTTTATTTAACAACATTGAATCTCGCTCATGTTATCAAGAAAAAATGTCCTAAGGCAGAAGGAGAAGATATTTCTGCAGAACAACACAGTACAATCGATACTTGGAAACACAGTGAGTTTTTATGCAGAAATTATATTTTGAATAGCCTTGATGATACATTATATATGTATACATATCTTATAAAACTGCAAAGGAACTTTGGGATTCGCTAGAGAATAAATATAAGATCGAAGATGCTGGTTCAAAGAAGTTCATCATTGGGAAATTCCTAAAGTACCAAATGGTGGATTCAAAGGCTGTTGTCAATCAAGTTGAAGAGTTGCAAATTATTATCCATAAACTTGCTGCAGAAAGAATGGAACTACCAAAGGCATTCTCTGTCGGATCTGTAATAGAAAAATTACCTCTTATCTTGGAATGATTTCAAGATTCATTTAAAGCACAAGAAGACTGATATGTCTATGGAGGATCTGATTCTCAAACTAAGGGTTCAAGAAGGTCACCGAAAAAGTGAAGGGTTGAATGCTTCCGTGTTCGAAGCCAAAGCCAATGTCATTGAAAGTGGAGAATTATCCAAGCCTAAGCCTAAATTTAAGAAGAACAAAAGGTTCAACAACAAAGGCAAAGGTCCAAGTGTTCTTGCTCTAAAAGGAAAGAATTTGGACCTGATTACTATACCTTTCTTACTGAAGCTGAGCCACAAACATATAAAGAGGTTATAACTTCATCTGAATCAATGTATTGGAAAGAAGCAATAAATAGTAAAGTTGAATCCATTTTACAAAATAATACGTGGGAATTGGTAGACTTACCAACGGGATGTAAACCAATTGGTTATAAATGGATTTTCAAAAAGAAATTGAAGCCGGATGATACTATTGATAAATATAAAGCTCGGTTGGTAACAAAAGGCTATCGTAAAAAATAAGGGCTGGATTTCTTTGATACATACTCACCAGTAACTAGGATTACGTCTATAAGAATGTTAATTGCTATAACAGCTATTTACAATTTGGTTATACACCAAATGGATGGAAAAACTGCATTCCTTAATGGTGAGTTAGATGAAGAAATTTATATGGAACACACTGAAGGTTTTGTGGTAAAAGGGAAAGAGAAGAAAGTGTGTAAACTTGTGAAGTCCTTATATGGACTTTAACAGGCACCTAAGCAATGGCATGAAAAATTTGATAATACAATAATATCACATGGATTTCAAATCAATGAATGTGATAAATGTATTTACATCAAAAAGTTTGACAATGGTTCTTATGTAATTGTATGTTTATATATTGATGATATGCCTATCATAGGACCAAACTTAGATGTCATAAAATCTATAAAGAGGATATTGAATTCAACCTTTGATATGAAAGACATGGAAAAAGCAGATGTTATCTTAGGAATTCGAATTCAAAGAAGTAATGATGGATATATACTTAGCCAATCACATTACTTGGAAACAATACTTAAAAAGTCTGGACACTTTGATAGTAAACCGTCTAGTACTCCATTTGATCCTAAAAACTTCTTGAAGAAAAATGTTGGAGATAGTATATCTCAACTAGAATATGTACGGATCATTGGTACACTACTGTACATTATAAATTGTACTAGACCGGATATCGTTTATTCTGTTAATAGATTAGCAAAATATACAAGCAATCCATCAAAGGCTCAATGAGAAGCTTTAATTAGAGTATTAAGATATTTAAGATATACAATGAACTATGGATTGCATTATAAAAAATATCCTCCAGTTTTGGAAGGATATATTGATGCAAATTGGATTTCAAATGATAAGGAAAAAGCTACAAGTGGTTATGTTTTTACACTTGGAGGGGCTGCAGTATGATGAAAATCACAAAAGCAAATGTGTATAGCACGTTCTACAATGGAATCAGAATTCATAGTCTTAGATAAGACCACCGAAGAAGCGAAATGACTTAAAAACTTCTTAGAAGATATTCCATTATGGCCTCAACATATGACAGCCATATTTGTACATTGTGATTGCATGGCAGCTATTGGTAAAGCAAAAAATCATATATATAATGGCAAGTCAAGACATATAAGGCATCGACATAACACTATAAAACATATGCTCACAAGTGACATTATTTCCATTGATTATGTGAAATCAAAGGAGAATATCGCAAATCAACTTACAGATGGTATACCAAAGGAGCAAGTGTTATATTTATCGAGTGGAATGGGTTTAAAACCAATGCAATGAGGAGTAACTTGGCGGAAACCAAACCTAGCAATTTTGGTTATCCAATTCTAGGTTCAAAAAGGAAAACTAGTTGAGTGAAACTCAAAAGAATATAGCATACAAAATTGTTCATTCATATGATAAGAACTTTATGCTACCTGTGAAGATAAGAGTAAATGATTAGTCATTCTTAATGACAAAGAATATTCTTAAAAGAATATTGCAGGATATTTATAATCATCGTATTACCTATATAGGAATAATGTGGGGTCGCATTCATGAAAATGACACGATTAAATTCTCTAAAGCTCCTATGAATCCATGACTGTTCAGGACCAAAATGAACACAACTGTATGATTCAAAAGGTGTGAAGATTCGATATGTGTGATACTTGTTGTCTTGGTTTACTAAACATGGTGAACAGTTCAATGCCTCCTATACACACTCATTCACTAGTAACTCCGATGAGCATGTGAGGGGGCGATTTGAAGACAAAATTTGATAATAAAATGTAGGTGAAACCAAGCACAAGATCAGAGTTGAGTATAGAATAGCACCCAAAAAGTAGAAGTGAAGCCTGAAATCCTTGATGCAAGATGAATAACATAGCCACAAGAATAATCAATGACACCCCAATGATAAAGAAAGCTGCCACCCCACAAACTAAATGCTCCAACAGTGGAACAAAAGCCATCCAAGCCTTGATATTCATCCGACCAAGCACGGAACTCGCTAGTAAAATTGTCGTAATGGCTGCAAAGGTGAACTGGAAATACACTAGAGACGCCATCGAAAAAGATGGCTGTTTCTTTGGCATAACGGTGTGTGTTTTCTGGTATAGCTGTGTTCTTAATGAGGTATTTTTGGACTAAAGAAACGTCGCCCCTCCCCAGAAAGGCAAGAGCTCGTTCCCAAAGGTGAGTCGGAAGCAAAGTATAACCCAATAGATTACGATACCCGCAAAAGCATAGAGCGCCATAAAAGCAGAATTTACAGCCCATTTTTACTTCACAATGCTAGTATACAGGATTCTTGTTGAAAACAAAAACTATGAAAAATTATCAAAATGTTTAAACTATTAGATGAGAATATTATCAATTATAGCATACTCTGCAGGCCAACCGGAGTGGCAGTTGTTATTTGTCGGGATTGTCCCCTTTGTTTAGCCATGCGGACACGATCGGGTGATGTTCTTCATAAGCCCCTAGATTGGCTATCGTCTGAATCAAGTTTTTAAATAGTGGAAATTTTAAAAAATGTCCATTTTTCCATGGCCATTTGCAAAAATGTCCAAAATTTCTTACATGTCTATTTTAGTAAAATTTAGACCAAAATACCCTTAATGAAAATTTCAAATTCCATTACTGATATGATACAGGATTCGAGCCCAATAAGAACAAGCCCGGGACGGGATCCGTTGATTATAGAAGGAGGTCCGATGACACGTTCAAAGGCAAAGCGGGTGAAAGAGACGATGAGATTACTTGTTCAAGCTATGGTGGATGAAGTTTCAAAGTTAACAAGTCAAGAAACAAGTTTCATATTGAGCCTGGAAGAAGAAACCAAATGGATCAAAGAAACTAAATGGACCAACTCGATTCAAGTAGCAAACGAGCAGTGTGGATAAAAAATGGGCATAACTTTCATCTCGATTGTCAGATTTTCGTCCATAAGTACTTTCTGAGAATGGCACGAGATTTTGCATAAGGTCATGTGGACGCATAGTACTTTTGGACTTGCAGTCGCACAGAAATATGTTGAGAACAAGTTGGCGGAAAAAACTTTCCTTTTTTCGCGAATTTCCCTTTTAGACTAAAATTCTATTTTCTTTCCAATTTTAAAATATTTTGTAACCTAATTACGTTTTACTAGATTTTTTGGCCATGAGTATAAATAGGACTTCATTATTCAATGTATGGACCCTTTGACAAATTAATTATTGAGAAATATTCGAGACGCTATTGTGTTTTTCAACCTCGTTCTTTTTAGAGCAATCTGAACTTATCAAGAGGATTCTTGTGACATTCAACACCGAGTGCGGATCAACGTATTGGGTAATCAATAGGTTTTTCAAACACCATTTTTGATTGGTTGCTTGATTCATTTAATTCTTGGTTCAAACTCAAAACCGAGATTATCTTTTGGACTTTCGTAGGATCTTCAATCTTGTTGTGAGTTGCGTATTGTTCGTTGCTACGTGGTTCTCATCAGTTGGTATCAAAGCAAGGCTCCAAAATAATTAGATTATATCTTTTGTTTCTTGTTTGAGTCTTATTTTTCTTTTTTTTGTCCATTGTTCTTCGCGTTCTTCGGGTTCGCCTTATTTCTTGAGTTTTGATTCAGAAAATTACCACAAAAAGAGTCAAAATTATTTTTCGGACTAATTACAAGTCCAAATCAAATTCCGTTTATTTTGCTGAATTTGTAGTTGAATTCCTAATGTAAAAAAAATCAGAAAAAGTATTGTTATTACCGAAAATTTTTCATCAGTTTAAATTTCAATTTTGAGTAAAAAAAATGAAATCATTCCAAATTTATTCTTTTTTTTACGTTCTTGAATAGTCCGTTGAATTCATTCTTCATCCTTTCACTTCATTCGTGTTTTTGAGTCATTCTTCATCTTTTCTTTTCCTTCTCCTTTCACAATTCGTGATCAATACTCGGTTGTACTCACGAGAATAAATCCTTTCACTTCTTTCGTATTTTTAAGTCATTCATCATCTTTTCTTTTCTTTCTCCTATTACAATTCATGATCAATATTCAGTTGGATCCACGAGAATACATTATTAGTTGAGTTCACCTTGACCTTTGAAGCACTTTGGCGAAAGCACTGAGTGGTAAAAGGTAGAGTGGCAAGATTAATAGAGGAAAAATGCCAATAATTGAGTATTACATGAGTGATTATTTGTAAGACAGAAATTCAATAGAATTAGGATGTCAGACAAAGAGGGTTCCAATTCAAACAGGCAGCCGAATCAAAACCACATGGCGGATGATATAATAAGGCGATTTGAGAAGGTGCTTGGGGATGTGAGTGAGAGGCTTGATAGGTTAGATACATCGATGTCAAACCTTCATAGGGGACAATCAAATGCAAGGAGACACGATAGACGAGAGCCTAGGATAGATGTGCATGATGATTATGGATTTAGTAGTGATATGGATGATGGTGTATCGATGGTGGGTGATATGGGTAGGATGAGAAATAGAGGATGTATGTTTGAAAGAATGGGTAGAAGTCGTTTTAGAGATGATATGGATGGGAATATGGACAATATTAAGATGTCATTTCCACTGTTTAAGGGAAGGAGTGATCCGGAGGCTTATCTAGAGTGGGAGAAGAAGGTGGAGTTAATATTTTATTTCCATAATTATTCGAAGGAGAAGAAGGTGAAAATTACAGTTCTTGAGTTTGTTGACTACGCTATAACTTGGTGGGATCAAGTGGTTATATCCAGAAGGAGGAATCGGGAGTGAGCAATTAATACTTAGGACGAGTTAAAAACTATCATGGGGAAGCGGTTCGTGCCTAGTCACTATTACAGAGAGCTACACCAAAAATTGCAAGGTTTATATCAAAGACCGAAGAGTGTGGAAGATTACCATAAGGAGATGGAAATTTTGTTGATTAGGGCGAATGTGAAAAAGGATCGGAAAGCCACCATGGCTCATTTCTTGAATGGGTTGAACAAAGACATTGCTAATGTTGTGGAGTTGCAACATTATGTGAAAATTGAAGATATGTTGCATGTGGTCATGAAGGTGGAGAAACAATTGAAGAGGAAGGGGACAACTAGGCAACCATTGGGTGCTTCGGGTTCTAATTCATCTTGGAAACCGAAGTAGGATAATAAAGGTGATGGAGCTGTTGCAAAAGAAAGGACCGAACTACCAAAGGGAAAAGATGATGGAGCTAGCAGAACAACTCCCAAAACAGAGCCACAACCAACTAGAAATCGGGATATCAAGTACTTTAGGTGCTTGGGAACTGGACACATAACTTCTCAATGTTCAAATAAAAGAATAATGATAGTACGGAATGGAGAGGTGGTGAGTGATAGTGAGGATGATTATGAAGGAATGCCGGCATTGGAGGAGGTTAGTGAAGGAAATGACACTGAATTTGCTGTGGCGAGTTACTGGTCACAAAGCGAGCTCTCAACACTCAAATCAAGATAGATGATTTGGAGCAACAAAGGGAAAACATATTCCATACACGATGCAATGTTAACAACAAAGTATGCAACATAATCATTGATGTGGGCAGTTATACTAATGTGGCTAGCACGAATCTTGTTAAAAAATTGGGATTAACCTTATTGAGACACCCTAGGCCATATAGGTTACAATGGTTGAATTATAGTGGAGAAGTTAAAGTGAATAAGATGGTGTTGATTTGTTTATCCATTGGTAAGATATAAGGACAAAATTATGTGTGATGTGGTATCTATGCATGCAGTGCATATTTTGTTTGGTAGACCATGACAATATGATAGG
>CAIGRE010254478.1:0-12602 GCA_903798275.1 Fraxinus angustifolia subsp. syriaca
CACAATCCAAGCCTCGATTCTAGCTGCCATCATCACCACCCTCTTCAAACCGCGGGCGGCTCCAATCAACAAAATCCACCAATTGCAGCCGCTCTCCACAATTCCTAGCAATCACCCCCCGAACCACTTCCATTGTGCCACCAACACCCACAATCCGTCTCTTGTCTGCTCCGGAGGCGACCCAAAAATTCCCAACCAATCATACCTAGCACCGCCTCTAGCCCAGAACGCTCACGCCGCAAGTTTCCCGAAAATTGGTAGAAGAAGAGGAAGAAGAAAAATAGTGGGCTTCAGTTACAGCCCACTTATTGCAACTCCCTTATTAATGTGGACGGGAGGTTTTTGTTAGGGCTAGTTTTTTTTTTTCATATGTTTTGGGCCTTAATTGTGACGTGGGTGTGGTTTAATTAGTGTTTTGGGCCTTATTTATTTGTATAATTTACTCTAGTTTTGGGCTTGATTATAGGTACTTCATATAAAAAGCATGGTGACAACCATACATTAATCTCTTTAGCGCCGCTTCCTCTTAAATCTATTAGGAGACCTTCCTCGTCTAATGTTCCTCCTGTGTTTGAAAATAATGGTACAATTTCTGAAGTTCCAATTATTTCTTCTCTCTTGAAGTGTTTCAATTGTAAGGATTTTGGTCACATCTCTTCCAAATGTCATAGTCGAGCTTTAGTCATTAAGGGACGAAAGAATATAATAGATGAGCGGGTAAAAGATCAAGTCTACGTACCTAAACTTGAAGAATCTGATAACTTTGATGATAGCAAGAACACCTCCTTAGGTAGTAATCGGACTTTTCCTATGAATCTATGTATTATATCCCTTATTCCCGATACCTCTCAGTTAAGTGTTTCATGTTGTACCCTTATCCAACCCAAATGTGCTATTATTTTGCGTAATCATGCCATTCTCAAGGAATTCTTTGGAATTGGGATTTGATCGTCCCCACATTTCAAATTTTATATACAAATTTTGTGAATCGGTTAATAAGTACGAGTCCCTTTGAATTCATTTATGATTATGAGCCTATGAAGCTTTTGGATCTTATTCACATGTCCTCACATGCCAGTGTGTTGATGTCAACTGAGGTATGTGTACATCATTTTCATGATTTTGCATGTTGAGATTAATAAACGACTTGAAGCAAATAATGCATCATATAAACTTCAAGAAGCATAAACGACTTTTTGAATTTAACAGTGGGGATTATGTTATATTGCAAGCTCGTAGTGCTGGTATTTTTAAAATTTTGAAGCATGTTGGTCTAAATGCACATGTCATTGATCTTTTATCACATTTTAGCTACCACTCTACTTTAAATATTGAGAACTTCATTACTTACAATTACCGTTTCAATTCTTTTGATGATCATTTTCTATTTAGCTTTGTGGACTCCCAACGTGTCCATCTTAATATTTTTACTTCAATACTATCTATTACATACATAAAGATACAATCGATGTTATTTTAGATGAATAGATTGTGTTGAACAATGATGGAGAAATTTGACACTTCCTTGTTCGTTGGGTAGTTGCACCTGATGCATACTGTACATGGAGTCCTATGGAGAAACTCCAACAAATCTGGATTACACTGCTGGAGTTTCGATATTTGGTTCTTATGAAAGATCGTCCCCCGTGGTCGAAATTTATCCACTCGACGGGATCGAGTTTTCTCCCACACCGAGAGACTTGATACGGACATCATTGAGACATCGAAATTTAATTGTTATTGGGCTTTGTCAGTCGAGATTTAATTTTATTGTTATTGAGATTTATCATTTACATTTTTTTTTATTGGACTTGTAGTAGTGAGTTAGTCTCAGCTCATTAGGTTTTTACTAGTTATATGATTTTTTCATTGTTATTAGGACAATTGATGAATACGATGAATTAAATAGTGGCTTGTAGCATGTTTTCTCCCCCTTTTCTCCTCTTCCTCTCTTCTTCCCCCGACTTCTTCTCCTTCCCCTGCTTATTTCTCATCTGCTTCATCCTTCTTCCATCTTGTTTTATAATTAATTCTCTATTTGTCCTGCATCACCCCGTGCATTATTCTTTGAAAGATAATCGCTGAGAAAGTTGAATGGTAAAAGTGTCATTGCATGCAATAAAGTGAGGGTGAAATGGGAAAATTGTATTTCAACGGGTCATTGTCACTTTTCTTCATTCCATCGAATGACCTTTGTAACGAAATTTTAAAATATTTAAATACGATTCCAAAATTTGATTTGCATGAAAGATCAATCATCTTGGTTGATTTAATTCTCTTTTTATGCATTGAATGCTATATAAAACAAATAAAATGGGTATGAATTATTTGATCTATGGTAGTTGTATTGGCACCATATTTTAATCGTAGTTAAGCTCTTCAATTGTTCATACGATGATTATTGTATGGAAGCAATCACAATTTCCGAGAATAAAATGATATTTAGCACCATGTGGAATCCACATAAGACAACTAGACACTGGCCCACGGTGGTTTCATAAGGCACGTGTCAGGTGATGAGGGGCCAAAATGTCTTTGTTAGTTGGGTCAACTTCAGCACAAAAACCCGAGCCGTTGTTTGGTTTGAATTAAGCATATATTTCATGAGATTCATAATTTTTCAACCATATATTTAATCAATTTTTATCAAAATTTACTAAAAAATTGATTATTTTCTCCACCAAACTGATGTTTCGTGTCCAAAACTCTTCGTGTGGACCTCACCTGCTTAAGTCTCGACCGTTAGCAACTCGTCATCGATACATACGTACTTGGACGAAACAAAATGCGCGTATAGGGTAAAATTGTCCACGAGTCTTTAATCCTTCATAATTGATGAAATCATGTTTTCAAACTTTCAATTGTAATAGTCATATCTCCAATATTTTAATATTGTCCGCGTGATATCCTCATTACATAGAAATGCTGATTTTGACGGCAAATGTCCATGTGATACGAATGTGATGTGATGTCTAATTGATATAAAGATAACATTCTTTAAATATTAAAACGTTTAAATTAATTGAAGGTTTAATAATTAAAAAGTTAAGGACGTTTATTGCAATTAAATTGTGGTAAGGACCCAGAAAAGAAGTTTAATAATGGCGAAACCAAAAAATTTTAGAAAAAATTTGAAAACCTTAAAAAATCTAGACAAAGAACCTTAAAAAATCTTGAAAATCTGAAAAAAAAATCGAGAAATTTGAAAATTGAGTGGGGGCGGCGACAACCCCCCGATCCTCAAGTAGGTTCGTCCCTGGGTACAACAAATAAACCTGTGTTGTAGATATTGAGAAAATGTGAGAATGTTGTTGCTTGCATCACCAATTTAGTTTAATTGAATAATTGAATGAAAGAGAATTCCTACCTAAAAACCACTGTTTTCAAACTGTGCTGATGCGTCCATGGAATCTACAAAATAGACACTTCACCAAAATAGAAGATATATATATATATATATTATTTTTTTTAGAGTATATTAATATGATGTCATTGTCATAAAGAATTTAATAAACTAAAGCCACGACAATGGCTCTCATTTTTGTCCTTGACTAATCCATTAACAGTGGAGCTAGATCCCTAAAATACCGCGAATAAAATTGTTAGTGTACAAAAAAATTATGTTTGTACGATGTTTTTACATATGCTTCTTTCCATATCCTAAATGATATTCGCCTGCATCCTCAGCTAAAACAACATAGAAATTAATATAAACAACGTCGGAAAGATCAGTGAGCAATCAATTTTGTCATAGAAATAGAGGAACCAACTGATTATTCCAAAATGTATAGCCTCATTCTAATACAAACTTTAATACACACACAATCGTTTTATGAGCAAACTGAAGTTCTTATTTTTTTTAATCTAGAAATTTTTAGTAACTCCAAACACAGCCCAAATTCTGTAGGTTAACTGAAGTTGAAGGTCCCTCTTGATCATCAGTTGACTGCATTCCCATATCATGATTTGATACAACAGAAGAAATTTCAGTGTTGATATCGGTGGTTGTGCCAGTTTCTTGTGATATACTGACCATTTCTTTCTGATTTTTGGAGTTCTGAATCATATTTTGGCCATAATTTCCAAGTAAAGTCCTCAGGATTGAGGGATCTTGCTGTGGAATTGAACCTGGAAACTGAAATCCTCCCTGGATTGAACCAAATTGTCCCCAAGAAAAGGTAGAAGCACTGGTAAATGTATCCATTGGATTAGCAGAGAAAGGGTCGTTGAAACAAGGAATCGCATCTTCTTGATTCTTTTGAGCAACGACCGGAATCGGATTGGAGAAGCAGTGCACGTGACCGGATTCAGATACAAATGGCGAAGAGTCGTCCATTAAAGGTGGCAGAATTGAAGGGGCCAACTCATTAACTGGATCCTTTTTCACACTGGAGCACTTGTGAAATACCCTGCAAATCACCCAATCATTCTGCAGCAAAATCTAAGTCAATTCATCTATATCAAATCTTGAAATTAACATAGAATGAATGTATATAAGCCGTACCTTAGGTGATTTTGGGAGGTTGTGGACAGAGAATTTTCCTTCTAATCTGTACTCATGGGCAACCCAATTCGATTTCTCGCCTTTCGGGGCTCTTCCCCTGTAGAAAACTAAGGTTTTCTTCATTCCGACGAGGATTTTTCCTCTGAATATTTCTTTATCTTTACCAGTGGCTTTCCAGTAACCTGCAGCAGTAGCCCTGTTTGTTCTAAGACCAGTGGGATACTTTTTGTCTCTTACACAGAAAAAGTACCATTCCTTTTCCCCCACTTTTGCTCTCCCTTTAACAAAAAAACCAAAATTAATAAAAATAAATGAAAAATTGAAGCCATTAAAAAAAAAAAAACAGAAGAATTTAATAAACAACTGACATGGCAAATCCCATGGCTCAATCTTGTTCATATCCACCTCTGTTATAGCTATTGCAGAGAAATTGTTATCAAGAACTTTCTTTGATAAATAATGAGTAATCAATTCTTCATCTGTTGGGTGAAATCTAAATCCAGGAGGTAATTCCATTTGATCCTCCCCTTTCACAACTCCAAGATTCTTCTCCATCTTCCAAACCTGAACGCTTCTTGCAAATGACTCTTCTGCTTGAAAACAGTAGTCGATGGACAACGGTGAATTATCAATAATTGACTAACAAACATATGGATGACTTTATAATGGATTCTTGCCAAACAGTTCCAACTTTCAGAAAATCAATCTCAAATAATTTAATACAAGGTGGATAGAACTGAATTGAGAGAAACGCCACGCAAAAGATGGAAAGAAATAGCAAAATTTAATGGAGAAAAAAAGAGAGGCAGAAGCCATTAAACTGACCTTAAAAGTCTGAGAGAAGTTGTGACAAAAGGACAACATATGCGCAATACAAGTCCATAAATACTTGATGTTGTGGAGGTGGAAGAAGCGTGTGTTCTAGGCAATCTACTAAGTTGTTTCTAGTTTGTAATATGGCCATCCTCCTTTAAACTTGACCAAATACATCTCATTTCGACTCTTCACTCCTTAGATACTTAGTCGAGTGAACTAAACCCGTATCTGAATTTAAAATAAAATCTTGTTCATTGTATACTAAAGTACAATTTAATACTACGTATTAAATATGAACTCATTGTTACTACTGTTAGTTTATACCAATTCTGTTTGTTAAATATGAATTACCATTCGGGGAAAGTTTATACCAATTCAGTTTGGACGATTGAATTATTCATATAAAGAATTGAGTGATCTACTTAAGGATTAGGTTGATTGGGTTGATACAATCTAGACAAGAACAAAACTTTTATGCAAAATACAATATTAAAAATAGATAAAATGGGTAATTTATGAATTCTTGATCGAGGAAAAGAATAAGACCCATCTAATCCATAGCCACACAATTTTATTTTTTTAGTTCAAATACGTGATTCCTACATTGAACAAACAGTTTGAATCGTGAGTAACTTTATTGCTTATTTTTCTGTTACAAAAATAGTTGAAGATTTCACAATTTCAATAATTCTTTTCAACTATAGACAAAATTATCCGGACCAACACGCATTAATTAATGTTGTTCAAGAAATACATACTCGATTTTGTTAAGGATTCTTAGAATATATCATCATGTGCTCTTTTGACATATTTAAGTGTATTTCCCAAATTACCCTCCTTACGCCAAAGCACCCAGTATTTGAAAACAGCTGTCTGCAAGGATAAAGGGTAGTGGATTTCAAAATGCCTTACATCAGCTACCAGAAATTAGTTTCTCTCTCCCATTTATACAAAGTTGAAATGACAATTTTAACCTCACTGCTTTTCATTTGCAACAAAATGAACTATTATGCAAAGTTGAAATGACAATTTTCAGTTATTATATTATGCCCTGATTTGCCATGAAATAGACAGTGACCCTTATCAAAAGTGGTGGGGACACTTTATATTTTTCTCTAAATTGACCCAAAAATAAGAAGAAGAAATTAATATATTAGGTATTGAGGATTATGCCAGCAGGATAAGTTCGATTGGTAAATGACAATTCTCCAAATCATATTCGTTGAAAAAGCAATTAAACAATAAAGTTTGATATTAAAAAAAAAAAAAGTTCTAGAAGTTAAATCTCATTCGAGCAAGTAATATGTTAAATCCATGTTATAGGAGTTAGGATTAATTAAATACTAGATCAATCATTACTTATTGTGAACCCAAGCCGAGATTAAGTCTAAGAATGAGCAAGGAGTGAGCCGATGAACTCATGTCTATATTTGATTATTGGCTTAACTTTCTTGCTCAATGATTAGGTGATTGATCTACATCGTACTTAATAAACGTATCATGTGAGCCTCTTTGTGAAATATTTATCAAGTATGACAATTTTAGCAAAATATGTCGTTAAATAAGTAAAGAGAGGCTTGTTTCGCATTATCAACTTTAGCTTTTTTTTATGATTTCATGTCGCGGTGCACAAACCAAATAAAAAGTAGGCTTGTGTCAACGAAAGAAGGAGGACCTACAACGACATGCCCAACTTCATTTTTGTATATTTCGCATAGCCGAACTCTTATCGAGTGTGTTTGATGTACATTTTTTAGGAGATAATTTTTGTGTGTGTGTGTGTGTGTGATATGATGGTGAATATGTGGTTGAAAATGGAGGAAAAGTTATTGATGTGATGAAAATATTATTTTATTGTAAAATGTGTGGTTGAAAATAAGTAGAATAATGAAAATGAGAATGCAGCTCAAACGGGAACCTAATTTCTTCTCTCTCGTAATGGACATAATTCTTTAATTAAGATCCATTTGATTGCAAGGGTGAAAAATAGGTGGAAATAAAATGTTTTACAGGGAATTGATTTTCTTAGAAAATGTTTTACTAGGAATTGTAATTAATTGTGTTTGATTCGTATAATTTTTCATGGAAAATGTTGAAAATTTGGTGTTCATTTAATATCGTTTTTTATGGAATTTGTCTATTAAAGTAATAATTTTTTCTACTATTAAGTTTAAAATTTGTTATCATTGTCAAAAAAAAAAAAANAAAAAATTATAAAAAAAATTACCATACCGAATATTATTCGTTTGACTTTATTTTGCATGAAAGTTATCGATAAAAGTGACCATAATTCTTTAATTCTTTAATTAGTTAGTTAACCAATGAATCTTGAAATGAAAATACCCCTACAATCTACATAGGGTTTGAAGAAATCAACCTACATCATTAGAATAATTATGCGTGGGATCGGGACACGTGTTAGCTTTGATTTCGGATAGGATCTTCTCTCGCCTAAACAATTCATAAATATTTGAATAATTCCTATTGGCTATTGATCATCTTTGTTAATTAACTCAAGGGTTGACAACAAAATTTTAGATTAAGCTGAAATGGCCATGTGGGCCCTGCTTCAATAGTACAAACATGTAACATTAAAAATGACACCCACACGTGGCACAATATGATTGGTTCAGAACCCGCAAACTATGGTGAAGATTAGTCAATGGTCATTTTGTTAGCAATATTCAATTGTAATGAATCTTTACAAGTATTTGTCAAAATATTACAATAATGACTGATTCCATTTAGCATCACAAGACTTGCTATTTTCTATTAGTGGATGCCAAATAATTCAACATTCTATCTAAATAATCGAAGCCTTTAAAACAAAAAAGAACATATACAAATGAATGAGGACAACATATTAAGGGATGTTTGCTTGGGAGGGACACATGTTTGGAATTACATATGCATTCTCGTTTCGTCTCGTGACATAAATTTGCTAAGATTAAAAATTAATCATTCCGAGCTATTTCCACTTTACCATGAACTCAATAATTTCCCAGTTCTAATGTACTACTTTCTTACTCACACCAATTATCTTGCTAATACGTGTGCGTCAGATTTTCTATCATTCTTATCGTCTATAAATAAAATCGATCAATCAAACATCATTTGATGCCAAAATACATTTTACCTTCTCCTTTCCTATAAGCATAGACATAATTTAAAAAAAAAATTCAATAATCCAATTGACGTGTGAACTTCGAACATCTAATCAAGAAGCCTCAATATTTTTCAGATTACTCGAGTGTAAATTTATGCAAATTTATCGTGCATTGGACAATTTTACTAAATGATCACAAATGAATAGTATCAACTCCGAAATGATCCCAAATTCTACTTACAACATCAATCCTGGTACTATTGTCTGAATCTAGCTATGTCAACAAGTTGAGCCGAAAAAAAAAGCTCGCGCTCGGCTAGAGCTTTTTTTGGCCCTAGCCGAGTCCAGTAAAAAAAAAATAAGGCTCTGCCCAAACTTTCGGTCCTAGCCTTAGCGGACCGGCTCGATTTTTTTATTTTTTTTTAATATCAAATCTACATTTTTTATTTAAAAAATTTAAATTTTGTATAGTTTATACGTACTATAAATTAAAGAAAAAAGTTTGGGTTCAACTCGAGTTTTTTTGTGCCGAGCTTTTTTGGGCTCGAATCGAGCCGAGTAAAGCCTGACCAAAAAAATGAGGCTCGGCTTGAGCCGGTTCGTTATAACCGAGCCTGAGCCGGGCCAGACTCGAGCCTTTTTCGAACCGAGCCCAAGTCGTTTAAGTCGGCGAGATTTTTTGCCATCCTTACTTGAATCTAGGGTTTGAGCTAAAAAATATTAGAAGTACTAGTAATCGCAAAGTTAAGATGAATAAACTTTAATCTTTTCAATGGATTTACATCTTTGCATCAATTAGGAGATAGGGAAAAAAGCTTCAATTGTATGGTTTTATATGCACGTGTAATAAGACCGTCAATTTAAATCATGATAGTTTGGACCTCGATCCAGACAATGAAAGTCTTGACAAATTGCTAATAGAGAGAAACAAATTGATTGTGTGATGTCGATTTGTACATTTCGAATGGTTTGAAGTTCGAAGTATTATGACTTGAATGAACGGTCCTACCAAGTTTGCATATAGGATCATCCTACCGAATGTTCTTATGAAGATAGGGCATTAATAATATTTAAGATAAATATTAATTATTGTCAAAATCGATTCATTTAGGGAGAGAAATAATGTTGTTTGAACAGTGACTTTTGATAGATTTTGTTTGCATATGCTGCTATATGGATTTTTTTTTTTCTAATTGTCCAATGAGAAAATGACACGTGTTTGTTGAGTCTGTTCAAGTAACAGTGTTGTTGGGAGAGCACGACTCATTGCCAAGGCACATCCATGTGTGATTGAGTTTTTTGTTCAAGTAAATTTAAATAAGTAAATAAGTTATTAAATAAAAAAATTAATAGTTATTATTAATTAAGTTTGAATAAATAAATTACTCTTTAAAAGTAGCTTCTAGTTTAGTTTTTACTTATTTTCTTGGGATTTTTAAAGTCAAGTGGCTTATTAGTTTTTAGGTTTTGCTACGTGTATACGGGGTTGACCCCGTGTACAACCCTCCTCCCCACACAATAGGATGGCTAAATATTTTTTTTGTGGGAGTGAGTCCCCTACTGTGAGGGTTGACACCGGGTGTCAATCTTGATGTGCAAATAGCAAATCCCATTTTTTAAAGATAAATTATGTTGAAGAAATATTTAAAAGTGTGGTTATTTGTGTCATTTTACTTGGGGTTGTTTTAGTCAATAAACATTTTCTTTTACTAATTGTGGCGTGATAAATAAATTAGTTATGACCATATAACTATTTATTTTTATTGTAAAACCCAAATTGTTCTTCGTTATAATATAATACGAAAATTTGTGTCACTGAATATTAATACATATAATATTTTGTTTAATTTAATGTATCGAACATATTTTTGACACGGCAAACCAAATAAAGCCCCTGTTTGATAGAAATTAAAATTAAAATTTTAATAAAAATTGATGAAATGTGTAATTAAAAAATTGTCAATATCATGAAATGTGTTTAAAATTAATGGTTGATTTTAACTTAAATTAAATTTATTTTTAGTACCCACCAAACACGGACAAATAAAATTAAACAATAACAAATATCTCTTACATTTCATTTTTTAGTGATATTTAATATCATTAATCTAGTATAATAAACATGCCATATCTAATGGAGACTTGGGACTTGGAAGTTCATAAATTGACTATTTGGATAGCCTAATTTTATATATTAATATACATTAAAATTCTTTATTTATTTATGTAGTATATAATTATTGTGAAAGTCACACAATGTAAGTTGACTAAAAGTGTAGTGCCACGACTCACGAGAGTGATACTAATGAGTAGCGGAGCCAATTGATGGTTAAAGACCCGACTTCATTACGTTACAATATTCACTTATCTCGACTTTTGGAAATTTTTTTTTTTTTAATTATTAATTCATTTGTTGGTTTCTTTACTTTTTAAAGTCCTTTTTTCGAGTTTATATACTTCAACTTTCCTCCAAAGTACTGCCACTGTAATTGCAAAATTGTTCCCAATCTATTTTAGAATAACAAGTTGGTCTCCTACTTCAAAAAGAAACAAATCACTCCTCCACCTTTCTATCCGATGACAAAGACGGTAAAAATATTGTTTAATTGTCACGCGACCCTCAAAGATTACCTTCAAAGTACTTTAACATTCAAAGATTTTTTAGAGAAGTTGTTACAAAAAGGTGCTAATGAATTGTGTATACATGAGAGTCGAATTTTATAGCATCGTTTCTAGTTGTTAAAATTATAGGATATGTTCGTTATGTAGTATTAAATGGACTCGACGGTAAAATAGATTAGTATAACCTATATTTCTTATTTAGAGCATATCTAGCTAGCTTAAAATGAATGTAAATTTAATTAAAAGTAACTTTTAAGCTTCGCCAAACATGTTTGTAGTCTTAAAAGATACTTGTAAGCAACTTTCTTCCCAAAACATGTTAAACTTTTCTTTGGGAATTGGTTTTATTTTTTTCTTTGAATTTTAGTACAAAACTTGGCTTTTCAGTAAGCTCGCTCTTCATTATTTCTTAAGAATGTAAATTTACTTCTTCTAAGCTTAACCAAATTCTACTATGTTGGGTTCATAAATTGGAATTTTATGTCAAATTTGAGGGGTTTTTTAGTAATATATATAGGATAAACTTTGTGTGTAAAGGAAGGGTGGATACAAATGGTTCTCTTATCCATTTCCCCCCTAAAACAACAAAAGGCAAGAAATGAGAAATTAGAAGAATACTCAACCAACAAGAATCCCATCTCGTCAATGGCTGAAACTATAATGAGCTTCTCAGTTATCAATCCTCATATCCGAACAACAAAACGATACTTCAATTCATTTTCAAGAAACGTATGAATATTTTAATTCCCTTCCATTTTCTTAACAAATATGGTTCATAATCTCACATCAAAATTTGTATTTTTTTCCAGCTTAGGCAATGTCCAAGTTCAACATTTGGCTGTGGCAACACGCATCAGGTGAGTATGTTTCTCTATGTTTGCTATACAAATATTAGATAGGACTGACAGTATAATAAACAAATTTTTGACTTCTTTAACATTGTCTGTGTTATTTGAGTAGAAAATTTACAAGAGAGGTTCCACGGTTAAAGTCAATGCTATACCAGATTGGCCATTGATGGCTGTTTTAGTTGAACATATGGAAGGGCAGAGAGACCTCATTACCCACAAGTCAATTTGGCACCTAAGCGACGAGGCCATGAAGAATGTTTGTGAGTACATAATCAATGAAGGCATTGTTTGGTTTAATTTTTAACTTATTTTTTTACTTGATACTATCGAGTTTTGTCACGTCTAACAAACTAGATATGACATACTCGTTTTTAAATCTTCTTCTTTCATTCAACTGGTAATTATTTTCACTTGCTCCTTCCACTGTAGACACGTTGTACATCATGTTTACTTGTTGGGGATGCTGTTTCTTCGGTTCCACAAAAGTAGGTTCTATGCAAAAGTTACTTATTTTCTGAAAATTTTCATTTAAAACTGAGCAATGCTATTCATCCCCACTGGGAATGCATCCCCAGTCTATGTGGCGTTAATGTGGCATTAAATGATAGGTGAAATTAAATAAGTCATTTAATTTCACCTATCATTTAACCAATCATTTACAGCCACATAGACTGGGGATGCATCCCCACTGGGGATGAATAGC
>CAIGRE010254479.1:0-10285 GCA_903798275.1 Fraxinus angustifolia subsp. syriaca
AAATAAATGATTTAACATTTATTGTTGCGTATGTATTCAAATATTACTTTTAAAACACCTATAAAATATTTCATAATAACATGCAATGAACGTTTAACGTTGACTAGTCTGGTTAAATATATTTTGACTTCAATGGCCATGAAGAGTTTTGCTTTCATTTTCTTTATATTTGTATAGTTCAGTAGAATTTATTTTGCAGCCTGTGTAGAAATTCTTCTGCTTTTTCTTTGAAGTGCAGGTAAGCAAAATGCTTAAGCCAGAAAAGTGGCAGGCTACCTTTGATAGTGAAGGGAAAATGATGGGTTTCCAAAAAGTTCTGAAATTGATTATATTGGGGGTAACCACTTCTATTGCAATTTTTTTTTAAAAATTTTGTTCGTTTTATTTCCACTTATTATCACACCATAAAATTTACCATTTCTCAATGTGACCTTTGGACAGTTTGGAAGCTTGAATCTTGTGATGGTACCCAAAATTCTTAGCTTCAGTTATTCACGCTTGACTGCTACTTCAACTTCATGTGGCTTTGATGTTGTTTCTTGGGTTCAATGTTTTGGCTTTCCTATATCTTTTGTATCTCAAATGCATGATTGTCTATATTATGTAGTGGTGAAAACCTGGAGTAGACATTACGAACATCAAAGTAGGATGGAAGATTGTTCCTGACTTCCTGTGAAGGACTCTAACTCTTGTATTCATCAAGTAGGATGGAAGATTGTTCCTGACTTCCTGTGAAGGACTCTAACTCTAACTCCTGTTTGTTCCCTATTTTTCTTTGGGGAAATCTCTTATCTTTTAACTTTCTACTAATCCCTTCGTGCTTATTCTCTCTTTTTCTTTAGTGAAACCCCGTCCATACCAAGATTGGGACTGAAACCTAGGGCTAGTCCTTTTATTTAGTATATATAGAATTTAAAATCCTTAATCTTCTCTGAAGTGAAGTAAGATTGTCTTATATCAGCAACTAGTTAAAAAACGTTTACTACAAATTGATTTTAGGCATGATGCTGCTGGCTTATATAATCTTCAAAGTGATTTATATTGACACTACAATCATAATTTGGCCATTTAGCTTTCTCACCCAAAAAAGTAGTATTGACTTTCAAGTAAATAAAAATTTTAACTAGTAATAAATATACGAAAACAAAATAAGCGTTGTTCTAGACTAGAAATAATATAATACTTGTAAATAATTTGCTGAAAACTGATGGTAAAATGCATGTATCCATTCATATGCTTCATTTTTCTTTCTTGTCTTTTCTTGTATTGTCAATATTATAGTCAAAAGTAAGGCTAAGGGATTTTAAATCTTTTAAGTGCAATGTTAAGAGATCTATTATGTGAAATAATGTCTTCAAACACTCAAAATATAAATGAATTAATAAAATAATGATAATGAGTCAAAACATTGGTTGTCTTTGTGGTTTTCATTGGCTTCTATTACATTTAGAGCATGTTTGGAAAAGCTTAAATTATAATTTAAGCTGGTCAAAGATACTATAAAGGTAATAAGCATTTAATCTATGGTCTATAACCCTCAAGGATTATTCACAAGTTCATTGGGCGAATTAGAAAGATTAAGCCTTTGTTTGGCCCTCATTTTTTCAAAAACTTATTTTCAACCACACATTCTCCCATAAAATAATATTACATGTAAACCAAAAAATTTTCCTTATTTTTATCCACATTCTTCAAAAAATCACTATTCCAAAACTCATTTTGCCCCAAATTTCCATTAAAATGGAGGCCAAACAAGGGCTAAAATTCACTTGAGCCATCAGATCTTAGCACAGAAAGTGGTTTACCTTTAGTCAATCCTGTTTTTACTTAAAAGACAGGTGCCCCAAACTTGCTTATGGAACCCAATGGTTGGCCTCCTCGATAGATGACTTTTTTTGAGTAAGAATTGTTATTTTGTCTAAAGCAAAAGCTCATCGAACATATTCAATATCTACCTGTTACAAAATCTTTGCACCTAATACCTGTTAAGCACTATCAGCTTACTGCATCACAAACTTGATCTATTTTCCTCAACACATTTCGCTCGAATGTATGTGCTACATCTGGAATAATCTAAGTGGTCCACTGCAACATACCTGGATGTAGAAGAAACTTGAAATCTTAAGACACAAGTTGGAATCTATCAAAATCCAAAAGCATGACCAAAGTTTTTGGCCTGCCGATATGGGTTAGTCTCCTGATTCCTCCCTCTGAAACAAAACTGGATGATTACAACTCAAAATGAGTAGAGAAAGTTATTTACACTATGAATGCAATTCTTGGTGAGGGCTATTTGTATGTTTCTGGTTCTCTACCCATTTTTTATATTCAATTGACATCAGAATGAACACATAACATGCTGTGAATTTCTTTAGCTTTATACATTTTCTTTGCATAAATGATAACTGAAATGTGGCTGATTATTCTTCTAATTCTTGTTTAGTTTCTTATATTGTGAGCTGAAATTCAAATTATAATATCTTTGTGCCTACATTCTTGGTTTCTTTCTGAGTTTGAATATAATATTTGTAATTGGATTAATTTTTCTTTATATTGTTTAGCCAAAATTAACCGTTTTAGCCGTCAAAATGCTTCATCTTTTGCGTGGTAGGGTGTGGATCCATCTATAAGGCCGGAAGTATGGGAATTCCTTTTGGGCTGTTATGCTTTGAGCAGCACTGCTGAATATCGAAGGCAATTGAGGACTGCCAGGAGGTATTGGTCTTTTTAGTCACTGTTTCACTTTGTGTTGTTAGCTTATGAAGTGTCTTGGCTGCTCTGCTTTCTAATTACACGGATGCAATTTGAATTTTCTTTTTCAAACTATGCTGAGTGTAGATGTAGTTCATATGTTAATGCTCTCTCATTATTCATTACTGAAGGTTTGTCGTAGTTATCGAGGACATGAAACCTTCCTTGAAAGCTGAAACATTAGGAAACATCTTGGCAATGAGAACACTTAAAATACAAAACCTATACTTTTTCTTAGCTATTTATGTACACTGAACAATTGGAGAAGCAGGTTTTTGGCATTTCTAATAAATAAAAAATTGCCTATACGAGTATATGGATATGGTGAAATTGATGGTCATATGATAAGTAAATGGAATCACAGAAAATGGTTCTGAAATAGTTGTTTTTCTTTAAATGTTAAAAGTGAACTTATGTTTCTTTTTCCCCCTTTTATTCTAATCTTATTTGGTGATAACTGAGTTTCATCTTGTGAAGCAAAGTGTAAAAGGATCATAAACTATATGTAAACCGAGAGATTTGAGGAGAAAGAATCTTTATTTTCTCATAATGTAATACAATGACAATAATCTTAAACAGTACACGTGAAGAGTTAAAATAAGGAAGAGAAATATTTCTAAATCCTAAATTGTCCTAATAATCTCCAAGACTCGTTCATAATTACAATAGTTACAATTTCCCTATAAATACAATTGTTAACTATGGTAGTAAGGATATTTTCATATCTAAGATTTCAACACTCCCCCTCAAGTTGGATTGTAAATGTTGATCATATCCAACTTGTGAACGAAATCATCAAATTTTGGTCGAGGTAATCCTTTTGTGAAGATGTTTGCAGTTTGTTCTTGTGTAGGAATATATGTCATACAAATAGTTCATTCTTTTACTTTTTCTTTGATAAAATGTCTGTCCACCTCTACATGTTTAGTTCGATCACGTTGAATTGGGTTGAGAGAAATGTTGATAGCAGCTTTATTATCACAATAAAGTTTGATTGGAAACTTTATTGTAACGTGCAACTCTTCTAGGAGTTTCTTCAACCACAGTCCCTCACTTATTCCTTATGCTATTGTTCTAAACTCGGTTTCATCACTATTTCTGGCCACTACATTTTGCTTCTTGCTTTCCCATGTTACAAGATTTTCCCCAGACAAAGGTGTAATACCCAATAGTCGATCGAACCTACCCAATCTACATCCGTGGAGACTTTTATTTCTTTGCTTTCATCTTTCATAAAAAATAATCATTTCCCGATAGATTCCTTAATATATATGAGTATCTTGTAAACTGCTTATAGATGAGATTCCTTTGGTGAATGCATATGTTAGCTTACCAGACTTACTGCAAATGTAATATCAAGTCTAGTATGTGGCAAGTATATCAATTTACCTACCAGCAGTTAATATTTGCTCGTATCTACACAATTGTCGGCATTCTTGATTTTCTTTCCTATATTGATAGGTGTATCACTTGGTTTACATCCAAGCATTCCAGTCTCAATAAGGAGGTGAAAAAAAAATTTCTTTGTAAGACACTAATACTTCTATGTGACCTTACTATTTCTATTCCTAAGAAGTATCGCATTTGTCCCAGATCTTTTATTTCGAATTCAGCGGCTAGACTCTTCTCTATTTCTATAATGTTGTCACTTGTCAAGATTTTGTCATAAACATATACAATTAAGATTATTTTAGTCCCACCTTCGAACTGTTTGAAGAACATAATGTGATTTGACTGCTCTTGTTGACATCCTTGCCTCTTTAGTACCTTTGCAAATCTATCAAACCTACCCTAGGTGGCTGATTGAGGCCATACAACGACTTCTTGAGCTTACATGCTCGATTATTCTCGTTTGCATTGCAAAAACTCGGAGGTAGTGTCATGTAAATCTCTTCTTCCAATTTTCCATTTAGAAATGCATTCTTAATGTCTAGTTGTTGCAGAGGCTAATCTAGGTTTGTTGCCACTGATAAAAATGCTCGGACATTATTCAATTTTGCTACGGGTGCAAAAGTCTCTATTTAATTAATATCAGAAGTCTGTGTGTATCCCATTGCAACCAGTCGAGCCTTATACCTTTCTATTAGCCCATCAATTTTATATTTTAAGTTAAAGATCCGTTTTCATCCAACTGGTCTTTTCCCTTTAGGAAGATTCATTACTTCCCGAATTTTATTATTAGTTTCCAATGCTCGCATTTCCTCCATCACTGCTTCTTTCCACTTCAAAATTTCTAAGACTTTCTAAATATTCTTTAGAACTTTATTACTATCAAAGTGAGAGGTGAAACTGTAGAATTCTACAGATAGAGCATTATATGACATGAACTTTGAAGTATGATAGAGAGTACATGATTGAGTTTGTTTTCTGAGTGCAATGGGAAGGTTAATATCTGACGATTCTGTCACATATGTGATGTCATGTGGTTCTGGATCTACCATTGGGCCTGACTCTTTTGGTGGTTCATGTGTGATGTTCTCCTTATGCCTTGTTTTTGTCTCCTTGAGTAGACAAGCATTTCATTATTGCTTTACTTTTCTGCATCTTTCCCTGAACTCAAGTTTTTCCATGTCAATGGCATAGAAGAACTAAGTGGTATAATAGGCATTGGGATGGTTTTTAGGGAAAGAAGAACTAGGTATAGGTACCAATATTTACTTTGATCATCCCCTTCGTGGAAATATAGAGTGTTTTTAAAGAATTTGACATCAATGCTAACAATAACTTTCCTTGTGGAAGGATCAAAACATTTGTATCCTTTCTGAGTAGGAGACTATCCGATAAAGACACATTTGACTACTCAAGAGTCGAGTTTATTTATGTAATTGCTGGGAATGTGGACAAAGGTGGTACATCCAAACACTTTGAGTGATAAATTGGAGCTGAGTCGAGAATTTGGGAAAGGGTTTTGGAATATAGTAAGAGGTGAGTCGAGGTTTAAGGTATGACTAGGCATTCGATAGATTAGGCAAGTGGTTGTTAAGATAGTGTCACCCTAGATTTCTTTTGGCATATTTGTAGTAAACATTAAGACTCGAACAACTTCTAGAAGTCTATTTTTCCACTTAGCAATCCCATTTTGTTGGGGAATCTCAACACAGAAACTTTGATGAATTACCCCATGTGTTCGAAGGAAATTTCCTAAATTTTTGTTGAAGTATTATGTGCCATTATTAGTACACAAAATTTGTATATGGGTTTCAAATTGAGTTTGTATCATGGAATGGAAATTGATAAACACAGATCGAATGTTAGATTTCTCTTTCAAGAGATACAGCAACAAAGTGTGGTCGTCAATGAATGTGACAAACCATTTTTTATGGATTCGATTAGATATTCGCATACATTACTGTGGATCATTGTGAATGATTTCGATGGTTTATTGTAGATTTTGGGAACGATGTTCTTTGATGTTTATCAAATTCACAAAATTCATATTGAAAATTGACGTGTTTTTTATTCCGAAAAATAGAAGGAAATACATGTTTTAAATACTAAAAGTTGGGATGTTACATTCTAAAATGCCATAACAAGATTCACTATTATTAGGAACAAATGTAGAATCACAAACGACAATATGATGTTGCTTACTCATATCAACTTCGTCAAGTAATAGAGCCCCTCACACTCCTTAGCACTACCAATCATTTTCCTCGATAATAGGTCCTGAAGAATACATTGGGAAGAAAGGAATTTTGCAGAGCAATTCGATTTCTTTGTCAATTGGCTTATAGATAGTAAATTACAGGACAATAGAAAAGTGTGAACCATCTTTAGTTTTAACTTTGAAATTTCCAACACTGGTTGAGTATGAAGAAAAAATGTGGTTGGAGCTCGTCATGTGGTCAAATGCTCCGGAGTTACTGATCCACGAAGTTTTAAATTGAGAGGTGACATTTAGGCATTTAAGAAATTACCCCTATGGGTAAGTGAGTTCGAATGCCCATTGAATGTACCGCTTGAAGTGGGGTTTTTAGTTTGATGATCAACTGAAGCTTGGTATCCTCGGTTTCTATTATTTTACATCGGTTCCATGTAAATCCCAACAGATGTCTTCTTTGTCTCCTAGATTACGACAATATTCACACCAGTTTTGTTGTTTTGGGCCCATCCCATTTAGTCCCCATTTGAATATAAGCCCAAATGTTAAACCAATTCATTTTTAAAGTTTTCAGTAGTCCCACCATTAAAAAATCCAACCGGTCCAAATCTAGAGGAAAATCCTATATTTTCTGGCCCAACTTCACTACCTCTACACGGTTGTGGTCCAAACTTGTGAGGCCCATTGCCTTTTAGCATCAAGGTTGATATCTCCAATTCAGCAAGCCCATTTTTTCCTTTGTTCAACATCACAGTTCATCGATTTTCCAAGAAAACTTCAAGCATCGACGGTAACGAGCGATGACCAAGGATTCTTCCTCTGACATCACCTAGTTCACTGTTAAGGCCAGCTAAGAATTCAAAGACTCGCTCGCTCTCTAATTTTTTTCAATATTGTAAGCAATCAGCCAGGCATGCCCATTTTTCTTATGTGCTCAAATCTAATTCTTGCTACAAAGCCACCATCTCCATGCAGTAATCAATTACTTCGCTATATCCTTGCTTGATTTGCCATAGTTTAGTTTTGATTTCAAAAATTTGGGAAACATTCTTTGAATTGAAGTAGGTATCTCTCACGACATCCCTAACATCTTTTGCAGTTGGCAAGAACATATAGGATTTTCTAATAGACGGGATCATAGATTCACGAGCCATGCACTCACCAAGGAATTTTCTGAGTTCCACCTTTGCAAGCGGGCAGCCTCGGTTGAGACGAGCTTCTTCACATCTTCTGTCAGGTATCCCAATCTCCATTTTCCCATCAATTATTAATTTGATGAATTGTGCCCACTCTCTAACATGAGTTGGAATGAAGAATTATTGGTTTCTCTCGAACCCACAAAGGGGATGGTCTCTGTTTCACTATCTATTGACTCGGTGGTCATTGACCCCTTACTTGTGTAGACAGCTTCTGCCATGGCTTTGATATCATGTAAACTGGGAGATTTGAAGAGAAAAAGTCTCTATTTTTCTCATTGAATATAGTACTACTAAATATCATCTGAAATAGTATACATGAAGGGTTAAAAATAAGGGAATACTATTCCTAAATCCTAAATTGGGCTAATAATCTCCAAGAATAGTTACTAATTACAATCTTTCTATAAATACAGTTGTTAAATATGGTAGCAATGATATTTTCATATCCAAGATTTCAACCAAGATCTTTCAGGACAAAACATATCTCCACAGGGTGACTAATAATATTGTGAAATTTGTAGTATTTGGGATGATCGGTCTTACAAGCTTCCTTAGGTCTTTTGGGTATTGGAAGCTCAATTATCTTCTACTCAATTACAAAGTAGAAGAGGCTGTCATGGTTTCTTTGGACTTACCTATCTTGGCATTTTTCTTTAGTTCTTTCTTAGGATATTTCTAGTCTCATGGATCACTTTGCAAGTAACTTTCATGATTTGCAATCTGGAGTTCCAAATCGTGAACATGTGTGGCCTACTCTTCAAAAGATTGGGGCATATTTGCTTGAAGATTATAGAGTAATCCCTAATGCATGCCTTACATGCACATGTCAATAGAGGATACTTTTTTAATGTGTTATTTACAGTTAAGTACAACGTTTCTTCAATGTTCAATATATACCATTCAAACGCGGTACCTTTGAAAGATTGTACAAACTACTTCACCTTGGTATCATTGTACATGCCATCATTATTACACATTTCAATTAAATAAGCTACATGTTGTTTTAGGTTGCCCTTTCCATGGAACTTTAGAGGTTTGTCGCCAAGCAACATCCTTATTTTGTCTATCCAACGGCTATAGGTTTTGGCATAAACTAATGAAGATTACAATGAGCCATCATATTGGGCATGGATGGTATTTGCAATCATATGTTAGAGTTGTTAAATGGATATAGATCCAACAGAAAGTTGTGAGTGGTGTCATGCAACACATTTTGCACCACGGTCCAATCATGCATATCTTGTTTCTGTTGGTGTTCTTCGACTTTCGGTTCTTTAGTTAGAACTTGCATTTTCTGCATTATCTTTTACCAACGGATTTTATAAATCAAACATGTGCATGAGTGCAACAATTTGTGAATCCTCATCATTTAATAACTTCGTTAACTTTTCAATTGCTAAAGCTATTTGTTGGATTCGATCGTCAAAGCTCGACATCACTTCCATAACCATCATTGGCTCAAATGATTCTTTAGATGAATTATATTCTCCCCACTTTCGTGGAGGATTGGCATGAGAAGATCCAAACACAAATCTGCCACTAGAGATGGAAGCAAAATCAGAATTTTTCGTCAAACTCTTTGTCTTTTCCAACGAACGAGGGCCAACTTCTTGAAAAAAAATTCATTTTTCCTTTGTTGGAGAACTTCCTTAATGGCGAGACCACATAAGTTTTCCCAGTCTTTATTTGTGCTATGGTCACACGGAAGAGTTCAGCAAATGTCTCTTCAAGACGGGTTACAAATTTTCTTTACCTTTTCAGTTGTCATTGTTGTTGTAGTGGCTTAAAATTTGAAGATTCTAAGATCAAAAGATGAGAGGATAAAAAGTTTTTACTGGGCATGTCAAGAAATTTGTACGATAAATTTCATGTATATTATAATACAAAGAAATTGTTACAAATTATATTTATGAGAAATGCAAGTGAATGTTGACACTTTCGTGATTGCACAACTGCAAAATCCTTTGATTAATGACCTAAGAGTTCGAAAACGAGTGGCTATGTGGCTTGGATCTTAAACTTCAAGATTTTTTGGAGATTTGACTTGTAGAGAGCTTGGCTTGTTTGACATTTGAACTTTGAGACTTGAATTTGAACTTGAGACTTGAACTTGAATTTGCTTTAATTTGAAGAAGACTTTGATCTTCTAGACTTCTCTGGATCTTGCTTGAATTTAAGAAGATTTTTATCTTTTTGATGTTTCATAGACTTAGATTTGAGAGAGTTTCTTCTCTTCTTTTATCTTTGAAATTTATTATGCACTTGTAATTTTTCTTTCGCACCTTTCACTTGTCATCTTTCATGGACCTTTGGTCCTATTTATAGATAAAGTTGTAACAACTTTGTAATCACCCATGATTGAATCGATATGATTTATTGTATTTTAAAAGAAGAGTGGTCTTTTAATGTAGGAGGAGCTTCTTTCGATGGAATTTAGTATATTTAATTTTAATGGATTTTGGGCTAATTATTCAAAATTGATCCGGACCATTAATATTTTTTTTTTTGCCTACGCATATTCCAAATTAAAGAATTTAAAACCATTCAGAGAGTATCCATTGTAACATTTCACTTTACAAGAAGGACACCTAAGAAAGTAAAATGTGCTCACGGTCACCAATATCTTCCGTAAGTTATATGTTTACATTTTTGTTTTAGCCAATGGGAAAAACTATTATCACGTAACTGATCAAGTTGTGCATCAGATAAGAAATGATAATCCATTGTCATCCGC
>CAIGRE010254508.1:0-10753 GCA_903798275.1 Fraxinus angustifolia subsp. syriaca
TATTATTTATTCGTAGATTAGATTCTGAAGGATCAAGGCGTCAAGCTTTCCTCTGCATATTATTGATTCATTTATTTCACAACTTGCCATCTTCTGTTATAAAAATATCAAATGCATTATAAATAGAACAATTCTTGAACTTTCAAATCGAGATTTTTATAATGTATATATGCAAACTTTAATTTTTTTTTTTTCCCCCTAATTTATAACGAATTTTTCATTGGATTCAAGAATTGTAACTCTATTTTGCCCGACAATTGATAGCGTCAATTCCTAATTGGATGCATAACACCCAATGAGCTTATAGATTTGAGCTCACCACACTGTACTCTCACCATCCTTCATGACAATTAACGTTATTTTTATTTGAGTTCATAACAACCAATCGGTTTATAGATTTGGGACCAATGATCTTGGGGATGAAGATTGAGTTATGACGGGATCAGGTTGGGTTTTAGCAATGAATGAGAAATAACATAGGAAGTTTCAAGTATAGATTAGGAAAAGTTGAAAGTTTGAGTACCTATATGATGTGTGATTAAAAATAGCTGACTTCTTTTGTAATTTGAGAAGTCATTTCCACACTACACGAAAAGTTGAGAGCTCTACCTAGTTTTCTACATTAAGGTTTGATAAGTTGAATCACATGACATCTCTACTGCTCTCGTAATTGCACTGTTCACAAACCCATTACTGTCGCGAACAAGATTGTCTCTAAGTTTATAAAAACCACGTCTTGACCAACCTAAATCATCTAAAAGGATCATTCGAGAAATTCCATTTGCAGATGTCATTAAGACATGAACCGAGATGGCTGGTCCTATTTTGGGCCGACCGGCTACTACGACGGTTACATGTCCATCTATTGCAATGGCTTGGTATAATAACTCTCCTGTGGGCTACATAATGTACAATACCATAACAACACTTTTGGGAGGTCAACAACTGTATCTGGATAAAAAGTTCACACCTTAAGGATTAAACCAATTAAACTATGTTATAAAGTTACATTCTCATTCGTTCCATTGGGTACTTAACACAACTAATAATGTATGCACAGTTTCCCAAGGGGGAGTTCAAAATTTCTCTTGAAAAAAAGCTCTCATGCACATCAAATCTTGGCATGCTTGCAATACGTAGAAAGCTCTAGCTCCCCTTTCTGTCCCGCAGCATAATATTCAACTTCAATCGAGGGCAAGATCATTTTCTGTCATGAGCAGCTTTGCTTGACCCAGACACATACTTATCAGAATTAACAAAGTTTCGACTTCTTCCTTCTGCATGCTTCTCAGTTTCTTGATCGCGTACTAACTTTTGCTTCCTCTGGATTTCCTCAGCATGTCGCCACCACAAGGGTTCTCTATCTTTCCTTGGCATCTTGTTATAACGGGGATCATTCTTTAATAGTTGTTTGGCTGTTGACCAAGAATTAACAATGGTTTTACCATCTTCTGTTTCTCGGGCTGCAGCATCCGCAGTTATTGCCTCGGCTAAGAGAGCTTTATAATCCACCACACACCTCTACAACCACAGGAATATTAATTATGACAAACGATCACTTCAAAGATATAACTGGAAGTAGATTACAAGAGAAATTTCTTCTTGGACAAAATCAAAAGAACATATTTATGCCACAATACATTATTCACAGAAAGAAAATAAAACAATGACAGAGCCATAAGGAGGCAAAGCAAAGTTGATTATGGCCAATGATTCCAAAGAAAACGGGTGAGTGGTAAAGCAGATGGTACTATCAGGATCAAATTACCTTTCAGCATATAAAAAAAGGAAGACACAATCGAGCTAGTGAAGGATTCTATGGAAAATATATTGTACTCCACTTTCAATTTGTAACAGACGATTGAAAATAACTTCATTATCCTAACACATCTAAAAGAGGCACTTTGGTCGACCAATACGACGTCGTCTGGCTTAAGCATCCCGCAGCCCGCTTTTAATTCCTCTGCCTTTGCAGAAGCTAAAATTCCTCTACCACTCGTCTTTTACCTTACCGGAACCCTATCAATCCTCTTGCCTTCTCCAACCGCAGGAGATGCTGATCCAATAAACTCTGTGAATCCCTATTTCGAACTCCAGAAACCCATCTCCTCCCTAAACCCTGAACCCAAACGACTGCAAGAATCTTACATCTTTCTTCGAACATAGCAACCCAGAAGATACCATTAGTATTAAACTCAAAGAATCGCCCGACTTTAACCCTTTTCTGCTAACAGATTCTGGCAACCCAGCTGATTCCGGCACAGGTTTCTACCATTCTCTTCTTGTGTATGCAAAAACTCTCTTTTATTCTGTCTTTTCCTAGAGATTGTGTGCTCTTTTTCATTTTGGTTCATATGGTTTATTTACATCTTCATGTTTATATGAATTGAGGTTTTTGAAGATTTTGAATTCATTTTATTCGGTAATTTTTACTGTAAAATTGTCGTGGGTTAATGTTAATTTAGCTGCTTATGCAAATCAAAGGTCACAAAAAATTGAAAGAGATTCAAGCTTTTAGGCTAATTCCTCAATTTGTTATTATATACCTCTTTCAAACAAAAAAAAAACCGTTCAGCACGGAGACAACTAAATACGGATACTGAATAAGAATAAATAAACCCTCAAAGCCTTTGGTGGAATAAATAATCCATTAGTAGCTTGGAAGATGTCTAAACAATATGTATTGTCCACTTGCAAAGAATATAGTTTGTATGGCTGGAATTTGTTTTCATGCTACCTTTTCCCATTCACCGTCATTTTCAAGGGTAATGAGAATTTTTATTCATTTTTGGAATTATGTGTTTTTTTTTTTAATGGTTTCAGGAGTTTAACAAAAATGTGGATGCTTTTACTAAATATCTGTTGTGCATGTGGAAGTCTTGATCCTAGAAGCTACTGTGGATGGATTTTTATATACATTTAGAGGGATCGCGAATTGCTGTCAGTGACATGTTTATTTGTGTAATTAAAGTAGGCTATTGAAAGTAATATAGGGTTGAAAGATGTGGATTTTATCGAGAACGGACCAAGAGCGATAGAAAATGATAAAAGGCATTCGAACGCAATTTTATGGTTGAATTGAAGATATGAAACTTTTTATTCTTATCCTTGGACACATGGCTTAGGTGAACTTGACCTTGCCGAGTTAATAAGGTGGGGAGTTGTCCCTAAATTTGACCTTTTAATTAGTGAGAAAAGAAGGATGACACCAAACAGAAAACAAAAGAACTGGCAGTGTAAAAACTGACAGAAAAGAAAAGAGAAGAAAATAAATGAACAGTCAGTTTAATTTCTAGAACATTCATGACATAAAACTATAATGACTATAAATAAACCAGTGGAGCATGTCAAAGAAATGTTATCTGACCTCGTGCAATTCTTTAACATGCTCCCGAAAAAGCTTCTCTGAGTCAGATTGATCCAAATGAGGATTGGCTGCACGTCCTTGAGGATCCTTTTCCAACTTCGGTTTTGATTCTGTCCAAGATGCCTAAAAGATGCACAGAGAAAACTGCATTAAAATTTATTTGATAAGTAAAATTATAATATATTCCCATGTTTGAGCTGCATTATTTAAAAAAAATGATTATGGAATAGTGTTTTTAGAAGAATGTGTGGTTGATAAAAGGTGAGAGATGAAATAAAATTTAATTGGGGTCAAACAGGGGCTACTTAAGTGACAAATGATTGTGTGATGACCAATGAAGAATGATAGCAATAAAATAACCCCCCAGAACCTACATCACTCACATCAAGGGAAGCTAACAACAAGACAACCCATTTAGAGGCAGTGTAGGCATGAAAACTGAGTTAATTTTCTTTTACTAAAATAGGGAAACGAGAGTAGACGTAATACTGACCAATGAAGATGCAAGGAGGAACACGATGAAAATTATAAAATATAGAACTTACTAAATTTAAATGACATCAAATGCACCCATCAAAATGAAACCCACATCATCAACAGTATCAAGAGAACTTCCAATATTCAAAGTCCAGCTAAACATATAAACGTGCCAAAATGCAGATAAGCACAGTACAAACTATTTTATAATACCTTCTCAATGATAAGCAACTGAAGGAGTCAAATCTTGATATGACTAGAAAAAGCGAAAAAGAACTCCGGTGTTGGGGCCTAATCAGTATGAAAAGCAATAAAGTATCTATAAAAGACGGATCCAGGTTAAACATATCCACAGACGTTTCTTTGCTCTGAGCAACTTGCTTCTACTAATGTCCGTTTTATCAACAAAATTCGAGAGTGGAATCTAGTTAATTTAATTTCCTTCCAAGAAGAATAGTAATGTCGTCTAGCAGTTAAATCACAAAAGCATGCTCACACACAAGAGCCTTATCCTTCGGTGTTATTCTCGGGTTGTAGATTATAGCAAACGATTCATGACTAAAAAACAATTATCCCTACCACGAAGTAAAGCTAAAACTAGATTATCTCAATAAACTTTTTCCCCCATCATCAGTTTGAAAATATCTGAACAATAAATCTGTACAATAAAAATTGGAAAAACTAAACTATAAGTAACACACAGAGTGACAAAATGGCAAGAAAAGGCCATCTAAGAAAACATCAACAGTTAGTCATGCACTTTACAGTTTGCACCAAAATTCTGTGTATCCTTTCCTTTTTACCAAGCTGTAAAATTATATAATAATCTTCCATAAAATACCACAAACGTATGATTAGCATGACCAGATCATACTTGCTTTGGAGGTGTTCTAATTAATTTCAGGAATGCTCTCTAACTGAATATGACAAGACATCATGAAGCCTGATAGGCAGTAGTAAGTTAAATCTGATATCAAACATAAATATCAAATAGTAATACCTGAGGATCTTTTATTGTCTCTACTAATAAAGCTTTATATGATTCAGCAGCCTCCATTCTACGAGCTTTAATTCTCACCCTCTCCACTCCTAGCTCTTCTCTTTCTTTTCGCTTGCGCAGTGCTCGTTCTCTTTCTTTAAGTTTCTCCTATAAACACAATGCAAAACATTTATAACATCTTTAAAATTAATATTCAGATGACAGAACAAATAAAATAAGCATATGAAAATGATAAACAATCAATAACTACAATGATAATATCTGGACACCTCTACTTGTAATGCTAAGGACCAATCACAATGATCCAAATTATTGGGTGTGATTATTTTCCACCATGACACTAAAGAAGCGGATACACTAAACTAAGAGGAAGATAAGGGTAGAATCCACAATGCCAAATATGATACAATCCCTTTTATCTTTCATTTCAAGTTATATGCACATCATTATCCAGTAATATGCATAGCCTAGCAATTGATAATACTATGAATTTCTATCATTTGCATCTTTATCAAACTTCAATCCTCAGACGCTGATAAACAGTCGTATGCAGAGGAAATGATAAAATTTTATTCAGAATGTGTACAGTATACATTGAAGAAGTACATACATTGGATTAGCCTTCTCTACTCCTATCCACAACAAGCATTTCTTTCAAAAGGTACTGTGCCAAAGAAAAAGTGACATCTATGATGATTCCGTCAAGCAGTTGCCAACAAAACAATGTAGATCTTGCACACGCAGGATGTAGGTGCGCATGTATGGCAGGTCCAAGAAACAGCCGCTATTACTAGTTTCTTGGCTTTTAGGCATGAGAAAATTGAAATGTCTCAACTCTCTAATTTAAGCTGGTTCTATAAAGATGAACAAGTTCTACAATACAGGACAGTGACAGGAAATTCGCTTTAAACAAATAGAAACCTCAAATACTATATTGTGATGAAAGTAAAGAATAAAAAGGAAACATTGTAAAAAGCTAGGATAAGATCCTTAGTTCAAGAAATTCTAATTGGATAATCCTACATTTTCTGCATAATCATGTTGGCCCCCCCAAGTTCAAGTAGTTTTTCTTTTTCCTTTTTGGGCTTGGGTTTATCACCCAAAATGAACACATTTGAATGAATGGTCGACATGGATAGATGTTCAGATTGTTAAATTAATCTTCAAACGAGTAACCCCTTGCAAGAGCCCAAAATATCCAAATATAAAATTCAGGACACATGCTTGTGACAAACGAACAAGCAATAGTTTATAAAGTATCATATCCAAGTTAAATGTAACTGCTGATTCGAATCTGTCAGAGAAGAATTTCAAATATCACAATTAACAGACTAGGGGCACGTCTCACAAAATTTGTAAGCAAATTAAATTTTGAAAAGAAATCAATTACTTTTGGAAGAAACTATATAATGCAAGCCTTTTAATTGTATGAAACTTAGATATTTCCATCCCGATTTAACCTGACATTCAATAATCAATAACCAACTAATAGAGAAGGTTAGTTTGTGTGCACATAGTGACAGAGGAAAGTGGAAGACAACAGGCAAGGTAGGAGAGACATTTCTGACAAACCCAGATCATGAAATGAGAGTTAGTTATGTGCAGAGCAAAAGTACAATTTTGCATGAGAATTTAACAAGTAATGACATCAGAAGCACATCAAATACAGAAAGCAGAGTAAAAATAAAAGCATATAGAAACAAAATAAGTAAGGAGCAATGCAATAATAGTTAAGAGAAAGTTCTCTAACCTCCTCATCCTGTTTTGTCTTTGCCTTCCCCTCTATCTCTTTTTCAGCAGCCTTTAATTCAGATATATATTCATTAAATAACTTTTCCCTGTCCTCGTGCTTAATGGACTTGCATCTGGCATCAGTTTTTAGGCTATCTTTAACCTACCAAAGAAAAGATCCAAAGATTCTTAGCAAGGTTGAAATTGGCAACAAAAGGCAATCTTGTATCATTACAGGGAAGAATGAGCTTACAGGCCCTTCATAGTTCATATATAAACTGGACAGGAAATCAGCTGAACAAGATCCCTAGGAAGAGGGAGGACACGTTTATGAAGGATATAAGACACTAGCCAACCCTTGGCATTCAATAATTTCTTAATCAACCCACGTTCAAACTATTTTCTTCACATTGTTTATCATATCATAGCCTTTCAACAGATATGTCAAGCCAGCAAACATCTGACTGTGGACTGTTGGACAACTCTACTAATGGAAATCAAAGCAGAAAAGTATATCAAATTATCAACTGAGTAAAACACTCGTAAAAGTCTTGATATCTGTGAAATCAAGTTCCAACTTTAACTTAATTGTTCTGGCCATGTTAGTGGAAATCCATCAAACACCTTGTAACTGATGACAGATACAAGTGTAAAGATAAACAAAACCAAGATGAATATTGAACATGTCAACGACAAAACTACGTCTTTATATATTGATCATATACCAGTTTTATGCTAAGTTGCTAAAACAACGATTCGAATTCAGTAGACCTGAACTAAGCATATCTTTTGGAGGCAACATTACTTCAATAGGTTATTCATGATGTTATGTGGGTTGAGCCTTCTGATAATTTTCTTATGAGAAAGTAATAAGAAATGGCTTTACACTTTATGGCATTTGCTAGTCAAATAAATTGCCTTCACTATTCTCCCATAACATTTACCCTCTTTTGCACTTCTTTCCCTAACCTTAATTTCTTCATAATACCATCCCCAACCTTACACTTATTGGCCCCAGTAGTCCCTGCGGATGGTGTCCATCAAAAAAATCTATTGCATGTAAAAAGACAAATATTTTTTAATACTTAAAAAAGGACAGATAAAGATAAAGAAACAAAAATTCAAATACGAAAACAGTTATTGTCCCCTATCCTGGAGCCTTATCTCCTCTTCTCAGCAACCCCACCCTGAAACCCAAGCTCCCTCCCATAAGATGATTGGAGAGGGATTTAATAAAGAGATCAAGAATTAGAAGAAATTTTGTCAAAATCAAATCGAAACCAAGGAATTTGTGCTGCATACAGTCGCCACCCACAATAGACATGCCTTGTGGTGCAGCTGTTATCATCCATCATTCTACCTGAACTGATGGTCTTCCATTCTCACACGGGGATTCTGATTTACATTTTGTTCTTAATATTAGTTTTGTATCAGAGCTCACTTTACCCACTACCTTCCTCTACTTATTGTACCTAGGAGTTTGGCATTACAACTCCCTCCAATGGATACTGCCTCTTTTGTGCTGATAATGTTAACCCCAATAAACTAAATGAGGAATTTTTTAATAAGTTTCAAACACCAGGTCCTGCAAATATCAGAAGGATGAGGTATGACCTAACATAGACCAATTGGGGTCTGTGGTTGTGTGTGGCAGCTGAGGAAGGAGGCAGGGTTGGTGGTTAGTTGCTGCACTGCAGTGTTGGGATAGGGTGGTGGCTTAATTGGGGAATGGGACGGAAGAAGAAAATGAATCTTCTGCTTTCATTGTTTTACTTCTTTTTCATTTATACATTTTTTCGACTTATTTAGGGAAAATTTATCTTTCTAACATTCACTCAATAGATTTTTGAATAAAAACCATTGGTAGCAACTTAAGGTGCTAAAAAATGAAAGGTTGGGGATGGATCTGCCAAGGTATGAAGGTTGGGACAGAAGTGCAAAAGGGACTAGAGGTTGAGGATGGAAACTGAAATTTTCCCTAAAATTACAGATGCGGGCATTCTTTTAATGACCTGTATCTTCAATGAGCTATTACACGTTCATCAATGCATACCAGACAAGGTTGGCATGCACCTACCTTTGACCAGCGTGAACTCGAAGTAATATCTCCTCTATCCTGAAGCATGGACTTGAAATTTGATATAGCAGCAGCATGCTCCGCTTGGGCTTTTTCTTCAGCAGTCCTTTTCAAAGGAAGCACCCTGAAACAAAACCAATATCCTAGTTAGGCCGTGTGGTCTCCATCAGATAAATTACTTATATTGACTAACTAAAAGCAGATTATGAACCGCGAATAAAAAATTTCAACTACAAAAAACCAATATGACAAAGTTGAGCAATAGGCCTTGGTCATACGTTAAAAAAAATGGAACAAGCATGCTAAAAAGGCAATATATAAGATAAGGTCAGGTGGCCAAAACAGAAATTCCGTGATTATGGCAAGAGATTAGGGTCTCGGTCCCACCAAAATCAATTTCTTTAGGCTTAGATACATATCTCACATGATTATGCCATATTCTCAGTCGAAATACAAAGCTCGAGTTCTAGAGAAAGCATGTTGTACAATCATTCAAATAAAGATGCAAGAAAATAGGTTATTTGGTGATGCTTTGAATAACATTGTTCTATTTAAAACACTTTTAACAGGATCTCAACCATATGTTGAGTTTTTAGAATATCTTTGACCCCTATTTGATCCACTAGCACAAGGTTTTATAACTATTGGGGGGCAAAGATGGATCCAGTTCAACTACTAACATAGGAAATTATAAGTCAACAAATATTACACTTAGTGAGCATCACTCAGTTTCATCGTCTTAAATCTAGTTCTGGAAAATATTGCACTTAACAAAAATACAGCCAGTAGAACAAAATTATTGAAAAGCCAATGCAGTAGATATGTTTGCACTTCCAGCCATTAGTATCTCTAAAATCAAGGACAAAAACTAAATCACTAGGAATTTGCCCAATTATATTTGAAGTAACAAAAAGATAATTCTGCCAGAACATGTAAAGTGGGCCAATAAAACTGGAATCAATCTATTTATACACTGACAACTAAGTGTGTATGGAATTTCACGAACTCACAAATTTAAGACTACCGACTCTTAACAAATTTGAACTTGATTCCTTCTGATGTTTTAGAACCAGAACAAATTCACACACACTAAGAAGCTAATAGAATTAGATTTATAGCCAGCTTCAATTTATACATGTAGCTTACAGTTACATGCATAAACTAGACAAAGATATTAAAAACATTACAAAATAGATAAGATTCAGTGAAACTAGTCACAAAAATGGCTAGCGTCACAAAAATCTCCAATGGTGCAATTAAAGATTTCTGCATAGAGACATTTAACCATCAAGACTGGCATCATGGATCCCAAGCACATAAACTGCATCTTAACGTGCAGCAATAATACTTTCATGAGAATCTGACGCATATAGAGCATTCAGAGAGAGAGAGAGAAAGTGCATTTGCATTTTAAATGATAGACATAATAGAAGGAAGAACCTTTAGTAGATGAGGAAGAAAGGTTGGTTCATTTTCCCATAAAGGTACTATATCATTACTTGTGCAGCTTTTGATTTAATACACATACTCAACCACCAGTCACTCGAAAAAATAGACGACACTTTATGTATATAATCAAAATTCAAAACCTAAATCTAAAAGCAGTGGGGAGGTCAAGGAACAGTTTAGAAGGGCAAGAATCAAACTATATTGTCAACAGCCAAACTGGCAGCCAACAACAATCAGCACAAGATATCAAGCAAGCATCCCTACTGAACTCCACATGTAGATATATATTGCTAAATGACCATGACTACTGCATAGTCAAATTGTTTTAAGTACCAACAGAAACAGTAAACTTTACCTTTCATTCAACAAAAACTCTCTTTCTTTCCGGGACAAGACCTCAAATCGTGGATCCTTTCCCCATTTTCTCTTAAATGTTTGATAATCAGTGTTGCGATCAATATCCTGAAGGTTGGTGATAAGTCAGAAATCAATCTAATCTCTAGAGATCAAAAATCTATACCTTATGATATCCTAATTCTAACAGAAAGTGAGGATACTTTAATAAGACACAGCTGCACCAAACCTCCTTTGCTTCTTCCAATAACTGTTTGAAACCCTCCACAGCAGCCCTCTGAGCAGCTCGTTTTTCCTT
>CAIGRE010254535.1:0-10242 GCA_903798275.1 Fraxinus angustifolia subsp. syriaca
AATTGTATATGGTTAAGGTGCATTCACTACAATAGTAATTGTTGTAGGATATGTTGAATTGTATATGTTTTGTTGATGTTATTGAACTGGACAGAAAGTGTATATGTTTTTGCTTCATTGATTGTAATATTATATGTCCTCGCTATTTGTTGCTGAGTTTAGGTTATTGCGTTTGATTGTTGAGTACTGTAATTGCTAGGTTTGGTTAGTGAGCTTGGTTGTTGATTATTGGTTTTGCTGTGTTCGAAATGGGTTTAGGGATAGTGAGTTGCAGGTCACATAAACAGGGTTTGTGGGTTGTATCTGACAAGGACATTTTGCACAATTTTTAACAAAAGTATGGATATTTTATGAAAAGACAATGTAATGGTATGGATGTTTTGTACCAATACAATATAAAGATAGGGATATTTCTCGCAAAGATAAAGTGCAAGTAGGGATGTTTCTTGCAAAGATAATTTCATGCTAAATTGGGAAAAAAACTCATTCGTGTTCATCATCTTCTCCATTCTTATTCGAAACCTCCATTCACTTAAGCACATTTTAATTGTTCTTCTCACTGTATCCCTTATTTACACCCTTCGTAAGCACAAAATGGGGATGAACATCTTAATTTTATCGACCACAGTCAATCTCTTCATATACCATTCGATTTTATATTTTTTTTAGATTTAAGTCATCATGATGAAGTTCAACCAGAAATATAGTGATTTCCATCATTTTTCCTTATATTTTACAACATCATCCAAATTAATTTTCATATGTACTTTTTAGTTTATGCATAACATTTGAAAAAGAAGAAGGCTGGATAGACGTGAAGTTATGGTGGTTGGACGGTTTTACTACTTGTGGAAAATAAAAAACCAATTTTTTTATTTAACGGTGAATTCTAACGGTTTGTGGACGGAATGACGTTTTGCGTAAGAAAAGGTAAAGGTAGGGACTTGTGCGCCAAGAAATCGAAGGTAGGAAGGTTTTGCTCCAATTACCCTTTAAACGTACTTATCAAATCCCCCAAACTTGAACATTTGTTTGTCCTCAAACAAAAAATGTGACTTTACTCAACAATTGGGCGAGATAAAAATTAAGTTTAATTTACAAAATTTAAATCAATCTCCACACGTTTCATGCAAAACTCGACGTGTGTGTGTATATACTCATGCCACAAATCAAACTCATGATTGATTCAGTTCTAATCCCCAACAGTCTAATATTTCCTTACTCCACTCGAGAGATACACATACCCCCAAACTTATAGTTTTCACTTTCTTTTCCCTAGGTGTGCTCCTAAGTTGAGATTTTAGCTGATTCCTAATTTTCGCCCTCTCTAGCTCACATAAGTTTGGCTAGTACAAGTTAACATTTCAATGAACAAAGGTTCTCGAATTTTTTTTTTTCACCCTCCAAGAATGAATTAAGCTAACAATCTTTGGTCAACAATCTAATTTTCTAAAATAAGCGTTTGGGGCTTAATCTTTGTATCTGAATTTTTTTAACTTCTCTCCATTAAGCAACTAAGTGACTCTTGTAGCGAGCTTTCGACCGATAACTCCCAAGTCAAATGACCATAGGGCACCAGGTTTTAAATACCCTTACATGCTTAATTACCCAAGTCAAAAATGCTTCGAAGAGAAGTTTTTTCCATTAAATCGTTTTATCCTTTCATTTGTCACAATTAGTGCAATACCCTTTAAACCACTTATTCTAGAAAACTGACCATTGACTTAGGATTTTCGCCTAATCTCATCTTGATGGTTAATCCACACAATAATTTCACACATGGAACGCCTATTCATCTCAATATCTCCCTATACTAGTTTAACCATCTCCAAACTATTTTATAAATGGTGTAGGAAAGTATATGATCAAGAGTTTTTTTAGGATTGAATCAACTATGTTCAACTTCTCTCCTAGTATGAACCAATTCATTAACTCAACATGCGAAACATGAGTATAGTGCGCAATAAAATTCAAGTTTTACATCAACATGTATCAATCAACTCAACGTATAATATCTCCACAATTTAAGTCTAACACACATCTCCAACATATACATCAATGCCGATAAGATTATTCACCCTACACAAATACACATTAACATTCAAAAGAATAAAAGTTTTTTTAAAACTAAACACATGACAATCACGCAAATGTAGTATGGACAATGACACATGCTATAAACTATGTTCAACAGTAAATGATCATAAATAGATCCAACCACCCCCAAACATATCACATGCATTGCCCTCAATGTACAAAACATGGAATAAGATAAAAAAAAAAAAAAAGTAGGGCGGATAGGGAAAGTGGTTACTCCACAGGTCAATCTGAAGGTGGTAGTGGATAATGTATGTAATCATTGAAACCCAAAGGACCTGGAAAAGAAAGAGGGGGTGCAAAGACAAGCGTGTAATAATCTCTCATAACAGAACAAATTGTTGGCCCATCTCGCTCGGGATTTCGTGCACCATAGCATAACTCTCATCAAGTCGTCCATGCATACATTACATCATGTCATAGGAATGATCAACCCAGATACTAAGCTTATCAATCCGGCCAGCATAACGATTCATGCTATCGAAAAATAAATCGACCCTCCTACGCACACTAAACGCATCCTCCCGCAGCAACATCATATGGTCATGTATAGTATTGGTGCGTGTCTCCACGTGACCAACTCTCAAATCTAAGTACCACAACATCTGCTCTATTCGTAGCATGCCTTGGATGGTTTCAGTTCATCCTATAAGTAACTATCGCAGAAGTGGTGTGTCAGCGATAGGGTCAAGTTGTAGTAGTGGTATGCCCCCTGGTAGCTACTGTTGTTGATGCTAATGGTGTTGCCTGCTTGCAAGGATATGTTGCCACGAATTTCCAGCGGATGTACGATTGATAGCGACACCGGGTACAGCCAACTGCTCCACGGGAAAGAGTCGTACCTCCAAGGATAAACATATCCCACCGATAAGGCTGGGAAAAATCATCTTCTAACATGCTTGCGGTGTTAAACCAAACTCAACAATTTGGTTGTAGATTAATGTTCCCAAATCAATCTTGAAACCCCGTGCTAAGTGGAAGAGAAGTCTCACTTTTAGCAAATTTGAAAGTAGACATATGCAAGATGGGCTCAATATTATGGTAGATAAATGTCATCAGTATTGTCAACAAGCGAGTCAATCGATTATATTCAAGCTCTTCTCCTACTTCGCCCTGGTCGCCGTAGAGCATTTGAACAACGAGGGCCATATCCTAGTCCAGAGGTACAAGGATAATGTTGTCCTGAGTCAAAGCATAATACTCATCAATTACTTCGGGGTGAACAACACCCATTTATCCCTAACCCAAGTGTAGTGCTCATGGTCAAATTTGGATTGTCGATCTGTTTGTTAAAGTTGGCATAAAATTCCTGAACCAAAGTTGGATACATCCGATGGGGCTTTTCTATCACACCTGTCCACATGCTCTACCAATAAGAGTAGAGATCACATAGACCTTGAAAGCATCTAGAACAACGTGCATCTCCGGCCACATTTTCCTCTTCTGGAGTATTCTCTCAAAAGTCCCTTGTGCTTAGCACTAAGAAAATGCCTCATTCTACCGTCATCGACACGTGTACGTGCCATAGTACCAGATGCGCCAACCGATTCTTTTCCTTTAGATGTAGAAGCTACTCGTTGTCATTTCGACGACATTCTATTATAATGTGAAGGAAACCATTAGTCCAAAGGTGAAATAAATGTGACCAATAAAAGAGTAGTAAAATGCATCGGATATATGGAATAAGGAGTCAGTTGTGCGTAATGCAAAGATAGAATGCCCAAATGCATGCATTGCCTAATTGTGTACAAAAGACGGTGGATATAAGAATGCAAGCATGTAAGAATGATCTTCTCATAACTAAAAGTGTGAGGGATGAGTGTGGTGCACAATTATAGCTAAACACTTCACAGGGACATTTTATCAAACACTTGGTAGACACATCTAAGAATGAACAACCAAAAATATACTTGATTAGATTGAAAGCCCAAACACCAAAAAAGTATAAGTGAAAGCCAATAATACCTTAGCCCAACCTCCATAACCACACATTGCATAGCATAAACCATAAGAATTGCAAGAAAATTTGACATAGAAGCAAGGTAGAGAAAAAATGGTGTTTGGGAGTGAATGGGGAAGGAAAGAAATAAAGGGGCGAAATGGGCTAAACAAACCAGATGGAGGGGTTTTGAAACCCCTCACTCGGACGAGGAGCACGTGCCTAGCGGAGTTTGAGGCGCACGCGCCCTGGTTCTCATGGGTGTGCCCCTGTTAATTATTTTTATTTTTAATTTTTAGTTTTTTTAAATTATTATTTTTTTAAACTAAAACTAAAAATAACAAGTGGCATAACCCCCAAAAATAGAAAAATGCATAACATTTAAATACGTAGACACATTCAAAAAATTTCTAATTTTCCTTTATCCATGTGCTATTTTTTTCCCCGAGTAGAATGGTAACATCCCCCAAACTCATGCAATTCCCGTCTGAAACTCAAGTGAAGACATGCAAGACTCGTATGACTAATGCAATAGATGAATAATGTTGACTTTACATTAATCTACCTAAGTAATAAAAAATCATAATCTAATGCATTAAAATTGAATAAATAAAAGGGGAAGAGAATTGGGTTGCCTCCCAATAAGTGCTGATTTATAGTTTATAGCTCGACTTTGTTGCTTAGGCTAGTCTGCAGTATGCAGTGGCATGGTTGTTTTCTCAGTAGAGCAGTCACCTCCCGAATAAGCCTTCAACTGTTGTCCATTCACCTTAAACCTCATTTGCTGATCTTGAGATATTATTTCCACAGTACCATGCGAAAACACAGTCAATACCGTTAAAGGACCCAACCACCTAGATTTTAGCTTTCTCGGAAAGAGCTTGAGGCATGGGTTGAACATCAACACTTGCTGACCAACCTCAAACTCATTTTCCCGTACATGCTTATCATGCCATTTCTTGGTTTTTTCTTTATAAATCTTTGCATTCTCATAAGATTCCAAATGAAACTCATCGACATCATGAAGTTGAAGAACCTTCTTTTCCCCTCTTGCCTTCATATTAAAATTTAGCAAATGTGTTGCCCAACATGCCTTATGCTCGAGCTCAACCGGTAGATGAGAAGCCTTTCCAAATACATCATCTGATTTTCTAGCCCAATCTTTCATGATGCATTGACTGTCGCCTTGAGAATCTTTTTCACCTCCATGTTAGGGATCTCTACTTGGCCACTAGTTTGCGGATGATACGGAGTCACGACACAATGTTTCAATCCGTATTTAGCTAATAACGAAGTTAATAAGCATTGCAGAAATGCTTTCCACCGTCACTAATAATAGCCATCGGAGTACCATACCTTGTGAAAATGTTCTTTTTCAAAAATTGAATTACCGCACGACCATCGTTAGTTGGTAACGCCACAGCCTCAACCCACTTGGATACATAATCCACTGTCACCAATATATATTGTTGACCGTAGGAAGAGGGGAACGGTCCCATGAATTCGATATCCCAACCATCGAATATGTCAACTTCTAGAATGTTGTTTAAGGGCATCTCATTCCTTCTAGATATGTTTTCGGTCCTTTAGCACTGATCACAATTTTTTACCATATAATGTGAATCCTTGAACAATGTAGGCCGATAAAAACCCGATTATAGTACCTTTCCTGCTGTCTTGATTGCTACAAAATAACCTTCATACGGTGTCGTGTGGCAGGATTCTAGGACTTGATGCTACTCTCTTTCGGTACATAACAGCATATAATTTGATCCGGACCCCTTCTATAAAGAAATCAAACATCCCAAAAATAGTGTTTTAAGTCACTGAAGAATTTCTTCTTTTGATGATTTGAGTATTCCGGTGGAATGATGGAGCGGACTAAATAATTTACGTAATCTGCATACCATGGAATAGTAATGATCTGAAATAGCATTTCATTCGAAAAACTTCATTGATTTCCTCCATATGATCCGACTCCTATGATTCAAGATGAGATAAGTGATCTGCAACAACATTTTCACTCCATTTTTTTATCTCTATTCTCCAAGTCGAACTCTTACAACAAGAGTATCCATCTAATAAGTCTCGATTTTGCGTCCTTCTTGGTCATTAGAAATTTCAAAGCAGTATGATTGATGTAGACAATTACCTTTGACCCAATCAAATATGGCCTAAATTTGTCAAAGGCGAATACCACTACCAACAGTACCTTTTCTATAGTAGCATAATTTACTTGAGCCTAATCTAAAGTCTTACGGCATAGTGAATAGCATATGAAATTCTTTCTTTGCATTGACTCAACAATGCATCCACTACATGATCACTAACATCACACATAAGTTCAAACAGATAGGACCAATCTGGAGTAGTCAAAATTGGAACAGACATCAACTTTTCCTTTAGAGTGTTAAATAATGTTAACCAGTTTTCAGAAAACTGAAATGAATCCCCTTTTTCCAATAAATTGCATAAAGGCTTTGAGATTTTGGAAAAGTCGTTGATGATCGATGATAAAACCCAGTGTAACCCAAAAAACTTTTAACTCCTTTCACTGTCACCAGCGGTGGTAGTTTCTCAATGACTTGTATTTTAGCTCTGTCCACCTTAATACATCTAGGTGATATCAAATGTCCTAGCACAATCCCCTCCTGAACTATGAAATGATATTTCTCTCAATTTAGCACAAGGTTAGTGTCCTCACACCGCTACAATACTTTACCCAAATGTTCAAGACATTCGTTAAATAACTTCCCAAAGACTGAGAAATCATTCATGATACCTGAATGATATTTCCCACCATGTCCGAGAAGATAGACATCATACGCTGAAAAGTTGCTGGTGCATTCTTTTATATGCAAAAGTGTCATATGGGCATGTGAAGGTAGTCTTTTCTTAATCATCGGTGCTATAGGAATCTGGTTGTATCCTAAGTAACCATCCAGAAAGAAGTAATAAGCATGTCCCTTTAGTCTCTCCAACAGATGATCAATGAAAGGAAGGGAAAAGTGATCCTTCCTCGTTCCATGCATTATTGAGTTTGTGATAATCAATGCAAACTCTCCATCTAGTGATTGTGTGCATAGAAATGAGCTCATTATTTTCATTTGGAACTACTGTGATCCTCCATTTTTCTGCACGATATGTACTGGGCTGACCCAATGGCTGTCTAATATAGGGTATAATCTCCACATTCAAAAGCTTTAAGACCTCTTTTCTTACCACTTCCTACATAGTAGGATTTAATCTGCGTTGATGCTCAACTGATGCTTTGTAATTCTCTTCCATCAGTATCTTTTGCATGAGCTCTGTAATCATCCTCTATCAGTATCTTGTATATGCAAAGGGAATGGCTGATCTCTTTTTATATCGGAGATGGTCCATCTTATCGCTGTCTTATGATCCCGAAGCATCATCAACAACTGATCTTTCTCTGATTCTATGAATATATTCGAAATAATTATCGGAAGTGAATTCTTTTCTCCCAAGTATGCATATCGAAGGTGTGAGGATAGTTGTTTGAGTTCAAGGGTTGCAGCTTGCTGAATAGATGGTAAAGGTTTTGTGGGGCCTTTACCAATCTCCAACCATGGTGCTTGAAGATGGTTGGTATAGCTGCCAAATAACGTGCACATTCTTTTGCTTCCTCTTTCTCCAATGGAGAATCTTGAAAGTGCACCAAACAAGCCTCTAGATGGTCTTAAGGATGATTAAGTTTGAACGTCCATGTTACTGCTTCCTTGATTACATCAATTTGCATGCAAAAATTTGGTTTGTTCTGAAATTTGAAAGCCTTAAACACGTTGATTTTCAGTTCATCATCATATAATCTCAATATCAACTGACCCTTCTACACATCAATCAGAGCTATTCCCGTAGCAAAAAATGGACAACCCAAAATGAGCAAGACACCTTTATCCTCCTCCATATCCAGAATAATAAAATCTACTGGGAAAATAAATTTATCGACCTTCACAAAGATGTCTTCACAAATGCCTCTAGGATGCTTGATCAATCTCTCAACCAACTGCTGTGAAATTCTAGTAGCTTTTGCTTTCCCCAAACCTAATTTTCTGAAAAGAGATAAAGGTATTAAATTAATATTAGCTCCTAAATCACATAATGCTTTATCCATATATAAGTTACCAATATTTCAAGGAACAGTAAAACTCCTTGGGTCTTTTAACTTTGGCGGTAACTTATGTTGGAGAATTGCGCTGCACTCTTCAGTAAGCATGATCATCTCATTATCCTCCAGGTTTCTCTTGTTTGATAGAATATCTTTCATGAACTTTGTATAGTTGGATATCTGAGCTAGAGCTTCAGCAAACGGTTTGTTGATGTGCAATTTTTTAAATACATCCAAAGATTTTTGAAACTGCTTGTCGAGCTTATGTTTCTGTAGTCTTTGTGGAAATGGAATCGGAGGAATATATGTTTGACAGGGGTGGTTGCCTTCACCTACAAACTCTCTAGTGACTTAATTTGATTTTCCTCTACAATTTTGTCTTACTCATTCGTATGCTCATCACCTAGTGCATGTACCTTTTCTATGCCAGTTGTGGTCGCTTCACATGTATTTCTGGTAGCTAAACTCGACTTAATATAGTGGTTGCTTTGACTTGCTCCCTAGGATTAGTCTCAATATTGCTTGGCAAGGTCCCTTGAGTTCTGCCTAACAATGCGGCTGATATCTGTCCACTTGTTGTTCCAAGTTTTTGATTGAAGTCTGTTGATTCTGAAAATTGGTATAAGTCTTTGTAATGTACTGAGATAGCAAATCTTCCAATGACGACTTCCTCTCTTGTTGTTGATGATGTTGGAACCCTGGTGGCCTATTCTGATTGTTTCATCTTTGTCCCTGTCCTTGCCCCTAATTGTTTAGAGCATCGATTGATTCTTGGCTATCTTTTCATACAATTCATATGCATCATCGACGTCAAGTTTCATCACTGATCCTCCTGTAGAAGCATCTATCATATTTCTGAACTCCTGGTGTAGTCCATTATAGAAGGGGTATTGTTTAGCCTGCTTCGAAATGTCCAAGCTAGGGCATTTTCTAGACAGATTCTTGAGGTCCCATGCTTCAGAATAGTTCTCAAATTTTTTTTGCTTGAATGTGTGGATTTCATTCCTGATTTGGTGAGCTTGAGAAGGTGGGAAGAACTTCATGGTGAACTTTTGAACCATATCATTCCACGATTGTATACTCCCTGGAGGTAAATAAATGAAAAATTCTCTTGCAGCATCCTTCAAGGTATAAAGGAATAGTTGCATTCAGTGCATCTGCCGATATCTCTTTGTTACTAATAACTTCACATAACATGAGAAATGCTGAAATGTGTTCATGAGGATTCTTCGAGAATTTCCTGAAAAACCTGATGTCTTGATGATTTTGGAAAAGATTTATGACATCCGGTATGAGGTGAAAGTTAGGTTATCCAAATGGAGAATAAACCACATCTGGTTGCACTGGAGCAAAAATTGGATTTACCTAATCCCCAACCAAAATGGGAGCTTCGTTCTAGATGGCTCTCTATTGATTTGGTTACAGTAGTTGATTGTGAATTGGAACCTGAGCCTGATTCTGTTGTTAATTCTGATTATCAACTATTCTCCTTGCTTGACGTTGTCCATTTCTGCGATTTCTGAATGTCCTTTCGATTTTGTGATCTATTAGAGCTAGATCATCCTCGTCAGGAGCTTGCATAAACCAAGTCTGCTTGAAAAGAGTCAACACTAAAGAGAACGAAGTAATGTAATGTAGCCTAAAACAACAAGAATAACAATAAAGACGAATCTAGAATGTCAATAACTAAAATTAACACGTTACTTCTCGGCAACGGCGCCAAAAACTTGTTACAAAATAATCATGTAAGTGTACGGGTTCATTGTACAAATAATAATCGTGATGAGAGAGTTAATGTCCCATAGAAAGTAAAACTTAATTCTAGTGTATTCAATATATGTAAATTCGTGATTGTGACAAAATATGTTTGGTTTGTATTTAACTACGTTTTATAACTATGCGAGCAATGAATATTTGTTTAAATTAAGGATGGTGAATGTATTGGATTTCCGACTTCACTAATCGATTCTTGATTTCAATTCTCAATTTGTGATAATTAATTCAATCATTGCAGTCGTGACGATCAATAAATCCACTTTTATTCACTATTATCTTCTAAGATATAATAAACCTATGT
>CAIGRE010254549.1:0-23152 GCA_903798275.1 Fraxinus angustifolia subsp. syriaca
TTTGAATTTGCGTAAAATATTATTTTATTGAAAAATATATGGTTGAAAAGAAGAGAGAAGAAAATGTATTTGAAAAAGAAAAAAATTAGAATCAAACAATGGCTTAGTTTGACGCATAATTTCTAAGCAAATGATCAAAACATGTCTACTTTTTATAACACTTGAAAATATTGTCAAACATACCCTGCTTATTTCAAACTCTATCCTTTTTGGGTTGGTCTTGGTACCAACTCTGTTGGTCCTTTTCATTTGGCAAGGAATCGTTAATGGCCCTAATTTCATATAATCTTGTTTTACTATTACCCAACAATTTCCAAAATTTAGAACACTGTAAGCAACTCGTGGACTAACTATAACTAGTACAGCATGAGTTAGTTTTAAGCCCTATTAATTAGTAAGCGATGTGCATTCAATTATAATGTGTTTTAATTTTAACTACCATCAACAAGATGTCACTAGCATTGCATAATAGTAGACAACAAGCAATGTTCCCTCGTTTGAGCCCTATTTTGGGGAAATGCATTTTAAAATAGTAATTTTTGGGAGAACGTGTGGTTAAAAAAGAAAGAAAACTTTTCGATGTACGTTTAAAATTATTTTAGGGTCCGTTTGATTGCAAATATGGAAAATGGGTGGAAAAAAATTGTTTTACAGATAATTGATTTGCCTAAAAATTGTTTTACCAGGAAATGTAATTAATTGTGTTTAATTGGTATAATTTTTCATGGAAAATGTGAAAGTTTGGTATTCATTTGACTTCGTTTTTTATGAAAATTATCCATTAAAATTATAATATTTTCTACCATTGTGTCTAGAATTTGTTCCAATTGTCAAAAAAATTTGAAAAAAAATAACAATATCGAATAGCATTCGTTTCGCTTTGTTTTGTATGGAAATTGTCAATAAAAGTGAATTTTACCATTGTGTCTAGAATTTTTTCCAATTGTCAAAAAAAACTTGGAAAATATTTACCCACCAAAACGTAATATTTGGATTTTTATCTACACTATGCGTTGCATAGTGTAAAATTCCATGCAGACACATGGTTAGCTTCTTTAGCTTCAGGGAATTTCAGGACTAAGCTTCATTGAACTATGCTATAGCATGTGTTTGTAATATACTAAAGCATAGTACATTTTCGAAGAAAAAAACTCTGATTTCCTTATATGATTCCAACTCTTATATTCAATATTTCTTTTGTTTTCTTTTTTATTTCATGTCGATTAGTTTTTTGTGTTAGGAGAATGATGAATCGTGTAATATGAATTTTTAATCTTTAGTTTTACATACTTGACATTGAAAACATGTTTTTGAATATTGAATAATTTATATAATTTTCTTTTCTTTACAATTATTGTTCACACTAGTTACGTGAATGTGGTAGCTTATTTTATGCATTCGAAAGAAGGGAAAGTTTCGACATATATAAATTATCGTAGGGTATAAGATATAAATATACCGCTATACTTTATGTGAATATTTAAGTATTCATAAAAATTCATGCACTCTTGTATGTTGACATTCGTCATAAAATAAAGTCGGATCAAATATGAGAGTAGGTTTTACATTACCCGAGAGAAATTGTTAAATAAAATAGGAACATTGATATGTCAAAACTCAATCGTGTTGTTAAAGTGTAGAATTAGGATTAAAAGGGATTATTGTATGAGAATTCGGGATCCTACTGCATTTATCATTTATTAAACACATTAATTTGCATTTAATTTACTTATAATTGAATTTTGGTCAAGGTCGCGATAATTAAAATTAAACTAATCAATCTTCGTGTGATGATACTTGGACTCAAAATTCGTTTTATTACTTGTTAACGAATCGTACACTTGTGGTTGTTTTAATTCAAAAATATATTTTCGTAAACAAGTTTTTGATATCGTTGTCGGGGACTGAGTTTCAGTTTGATTTTATTTACCTTGATACTAATTTAAACAATTTTAATTATTTATTTCCTTCCATTTTTGTTATTTATTTCCTTCATTTTAGTTCATCTTAGTGCAACTATTGTTTTTCTTTCAGGTCTTTTATGCAAATGTCGCTTAGCGATGAATTGATTCATGCTGATCCAGAAATCGAATGCACCTTTCATCGTAGACAAATGGAAGTAAGAACAACACATGAAAAAGATAAAAAGCAAAGTACAAATGGCTAATGAGCGAAACAATCTCATAGTTCAAGTCAATAAAGAAAAAGTCATTGCTAAAAGGAATATGCTTGTTGGGGATTTCATGACACCACTAATCATTCAAAGTCAATCCGACATTGTTTACCACCCTTTATTTGAGAAGCCTAATTTCCAGTTGAAGACCAACGTTATACATCTATTCTAAAATGGACATCGGTTTTATAATAGAGCAAAAGAAAATCCACATGCACACATCTCTCGATTTTTGGAGATGTGCAACATTTTCGATATCATGGTATTTCAGATTATGATATTAGACTGAGGCTGTTCCCATACACTTTACGTAATAAAGCACTTGAGTGGTTAGATTTTCAACACATCGCCAGTATCAGCACGTTGATTGATTTAGCCCAAAATTTCTACACAAAATTCTTCCCATCGGTCCAGATAGCAAAATTGAAGCATGACATATCTATCTTTCATCGAAGTGAATCAGAATACTTTTATGAATCATGAAATAGGTTCAAGAACATGCTTCAAAAGTTTCTTCATCACGGTATTAGCAAAGGACTCCAGGTCTAATATTTCTAAGCAAGTTTGTTTCCATCTTTCAAAAGCACGTGGATTCTTATCTACAAAGACAATTAGTGAAACTTTGAAATTATTCGAGACTGTGGCTACTACTTCAACCATGTGGGCTTCTGGGCGAGTTGTTCAAAAGAAAATGCTGAATGTATACGAGGTGGAAGCTTACTCATCTTTTTTTGCGAAAATTAGGACTCGACAAAACTCCCAAACTGAACCAAACCCGAACCAAATCGAGCAGTTCTTCATAAGTTAAATATTCGAACAGGAATCTGAATCGAGAACCAATTGGTTTGGGTCGGTTCTCGGTTCTAGCCCAAGAATCGAAGAATCGAACAAGAACCGAATTTAAATAATTTTGAAAAAAACTTATATTGAATTAATTAAAAAAATTTAGTTTTTGCTAAACAAATTAGCAAATTAATTAAACAAACCAACCAAATCCGATATTTTAATATTAGTATCTACTTTTTGGCATTTGTATACATTGAATTAATCTTATTGGAAAGCTTGTTATTTCTATGCTTTTTAAATTGGGTTACGTTAATTTGTAAAAGTTACAAATGAACATGTCATTAGCTATATTTATGTAGTGTTGCTGTAAATGTTAAAAAAATTAATTATGGTATGGAATCGAACCCCGAACGGTTCCATAATTACATTTGGACCGACGATTTCATTTATTAAATACTCGAAAATTTTGAGTCGGTTCGATTCTGAAGAGAACCGAACTGAACCGACCTATGTCCAGCCCTAGCGAAAATAGATTCATTATTTCATAAAGTGGATAGCATATCACAGACGGCCAATGCAACACAAGCCAAGAACAAAGTTGTGAAAAGTGTGGGATAGATCATAATACAGCAGATTGTCCTATTCTGACACAAAGAATGGAACAAATGGATTTTGCACAATGGGGACAACGTCAACGGAATAATCTACATTCTGATATTTACAACACAGGTTGGATGAACCATCCTAATTTCTCTTGGGGTAATCAGAATTAGAATAGGCCACATAGTCAGTTTCGGCAGCAGGAGAAGCAGTTTTAGTTGTAAGAGATGTTCAAAAAATTTATGGAAAAGGTAAATCAATACATGGAAACTAATAATTAGTTCATGAGGAAGACTGAAACAACTCTCCAAGATCAGAGTGTTGGTATTAAAAATCAGGAGACTTAAGTGGGATAGATGGCAATTTCTATAACTGGCAAAGCACTAGTTTTGTACCCATCAATACAGAAATCAACCCAAGGAACATGCCAAAGTAATAACAACCAGAAGCGGGATGCAATTACTGAAAACACATGTCAAGAGGCCGGTTGCAAGTAACGAATAGTACCTTCTTCAGACGAGGAACATATGGAACAGACTGAACAGACAACAAAAACATCTCTTAACAAGAGTTCGGATACACCACGGATTAAGGCAACCACTCTTATCAATCCTTACGAGCCTCATATTTCATTTTCATAGAGGTTGAAAATGCACAAATTGGATCAACGGTACACAAAACTTCTTAAGGTCTTCAAGAAACTCATATCAACATTCCATTTGCCGATGCACTCGTCCAAAAGCCTAGCTATGCCAAATTCCTAAAGGATATCCTATCCAACAAACATAAATTGTAGAAACATGAAATGGTGAATTGAATGAGGAGTATAGCGCTAGAATCCAGAAAATTTTACTTCCAAAGTTAAAAGGCCTAGGGAGCTTTATTGTACCCTCATACCAATAGAGATTGTTATTTTGATAAAGCTTTACTTGATCCAGGTGCAAGTATTAATTTGGTGTCACTTTCTGCTTTCAAGAAACTCGAATTGGGAGAGGCCAAATCAACTACAATAACTCTTCAACTAGCTGATCAATAACTTACTCATCCAAGATGGCTCATTGAAAATGTATTAATAAAAGTGGAAAAATTCATCTTTCTAGTAGATTTTCTCATTCTTGACATGGAGGAAGACATGGATGTCCCACTCATTTTAGGTCAACCATTCTTAGCTACATGAAGAGCTCTTATTGATGTCTAGAAGATTAAACTAATTTTAAGGCTATGTGAGGATCACATCTCTTTCAATGTATTCAAAGCCATGAAACTCCCTACTAAGTCAGGCAGTTGCTTTCGAATAGATGTGATTGAGAAGATGGTCCAAAACACATTTATGTTACATAACCCATCAGATGTGTATAAGGTATGCATTATACATTCTTAATCTACCAAACTGATTCTCTTGAGATTGAGGTATGTGCAAGGTTTCTGGAGACTAACCCACCATATACACGTGAAAGCCATTTTAAAGAGTTGGGAACCGATTCTACTAAGCCACTACCGTCCATTTAACAACCTTCTAAATTGAAACCCAAGCAGCTACCACCTCAGCAATTTCTAATATGCTTATTTGGAGAGTTCTCTACACTCACAGTAATTATTTCAAATTCAGCCAACAAGGTAGATGAAGAGAGGCTACTCTTGTGCTCAAAGATAATAAGATAGCCATTGCGTGGTCTATTGCAGATATTAAAGGAATCTGCCATTCACTGTACATGCATAAGATTTTCATGGAGGAGAATTTTCTACCAGTGTAATTGGTCAGTGGAGGCTAAATCCAAACATGAAAGAGGAAGTCAGAGCAAAGGTATTGAAGCTCCAAGATGTATGTATCATCTACCCAATATCAAACAGTGCATGGACCAACCAGCTCAGGTTGTGCCAAAAATGGTGGCATTACGGTGGTGTAGAATGAAATGAACGAATTATTCTCCACCAAGACTATTAAGGGATAGAGAGTTTACCTTAATTATCACAAACTCAACATTGCTACTCGAAAGGATCACTTTTCCTTCCATTCATCGATCAGATGTTAGAAAGACTGGCATGATATTCTCACTATTGTTTCCTTGACGGATATTCTAGATATAATCCGATTTCAGTAGCACCTGATGATCGTGAAAAGACTACCGTTACTTCCACTATGGTATATTTACTTACCGTAGGATGCCATTCAGTTTGGTAATACTCCTTCTACCTTATAGTGTTGCATGATGGCGATCTTTTCTAATATGGTGGAGAAATTCATAGAAGTCTTCGTAGATGACTTCTCAGATTTGGATCTTCTTTTGATGAATGTTTAGAGTATTTAAGCTTGATATTACAGTGGTGCAAGGAGACAAACTTGGTATTGAACTGGAAAAATGCCACTCATGGTACAGAAGGGCATTGTGTTGGGACATTACATTTTAGCTAAACGGATAGAGGTGCACAAAGCAAAAATTCAGGTTATCGATAAATTATCGCTACCTACATCAATAAAGGGTATTTGCAGTTTTTTTGGGCACGTCGGGTTTTATTGACCTTCACTAAGGATTTCCCAAAGATCATGAAGCCTATGTGCTAGTTAAGGATTTCACTTTTGACTTCTCTACAGAGTGTTTACTGGCTTTCAACACTTTAAAATAGAAGCTAATCTCAGCACTCATGATCATTGCACTGGATTGGAGTTTGTCATTCGAATTAATGTGTGATGCTAGTGATTACGTCATGAGGGTTGTATTGGGACAACGTAAGAACAAAATATTCAATGTTAGTTACTATGCAAGCAAAACCTTGAACGACGCACAAATCAACTATGCCACAACTGAGAAAGAGCTTCCAGCTGTGGTCTATGCCATTTATAAATTTCGATCATATCTTGTAAGATCAAATGTCATAGTCTACACCGTCATGCCGTCTTAAAATACTTGATGACAAAGAAGGATGCCAAATTGAGACTCATCCATTGGGTATTATTTTTTCAAGAGTTTGATTTGAAGATTAGTGAAAAGATAGGAAATGAAAATGTAATAGCTGATCACTTATCTCGACTTGAGCCTGAAGAACGGAAGGAGTCAGTAGGATAAATGAGATTTTTCCAAATGAGCAGATATTTAGTGAAGAAGAGGCACCTTTGTATGTTGTTATAGTAAATTATTTGGCCAAGTCTATCATTCCACATGATTATTCAAGTCATGAAAGAAAGAAATTCTTCGCCGACTTGAAATATTATTTTTGGGAAGATCCCATTCTCTACAGGTGAAGGGCATATCAGATTATTCGACGACGTGTTCCTGAGGATGAAGTATCTCGAATACTGGAACAGTGAAATTCATTTGCATATACGACACTTAGGTGCATCAAAGACATTCGCTAAAGTTTTACATTCTCTTTCACTCTTTTCGGATGCTTTTGAGTTAGTGAAGAGGTGTGACAGATTCCAATGCTTAGGAAACATCTTTAGAAAGAGCGAGACACATTTAAATAGTATTCTAGAGATAGAGCTTCTTGATATATGGGGGATTGACTATATGGGACCATTACCTCCGTCGTTCTCAAATCAGTATATCCTAGTTATATTTGATTATGTCTCCAAATGGGTGGAAGCAATAGCATTGCCAACCAACGATGCTAAGGTGGTGATTGAGTTTCTAAAGAAGTATATCTTTACCCGTTATGGCACACTTCGAGCTATAATAAGTGATGGAGGCAAACACTTTTGCAATCAGGAACTTGAGTCATTACTAGCTAAATATAGCGTCCAGCACCATATAGCTACTCCTTATCACCCTCAAACCAGCGAGTAAGTTGAAATCTCCAATCGAGAATTAAAGTGGATATGTAAGGTAAAAGTGAGTTCTTCGAGAAATGATTGGAATAAGAAGTTTGACGACGCTTTGTGGGCTTATAGAACAGCTTTCAAAACAGCTATGACATGTCTCCTTATCGAGTGGTTTTTAAGAAAGCGTCCCACTTTCCAGTTGAATTAGAACACCGTGCTTACTGGGTGGTCAGCAACTTAAATTTTGATTTGAAAACAGCTAATAAAAGAGATTATTTCAGTTGAATAAAATGGATGAATTTCTACTAAAAGCCTATGAACGCAAAACTCTACTAGTAGCTCACAAAAAAAGTGGCACAACATGCATATTCAAAGAAGAAAGTTTGAGGTGGGCTAAAAAATCCTGTTATACAACTTTAGATTCAAGTTTTTTTTGGGAACAGTTGAGGTCAAGGTGGTCAGATCCATACACAATTACCAGGGTATTTCCATAAGGCTATAGAGATCACTCATGCTAGTAAGGGAACATTTAAAGTTAATGGACAACAGTTGAAGCCTTATTGGAGCGGTGAAGTCTCAAAGGAAAAGTCTACCATTCATTTTATAACACTGGAGTGAGTCCATTGACATAAAGTCAAGCTATAGACTATAAACAAGTACTTGTTGAGATGCAACACAAAGTTTCTTTCTTTTTATTTATTTCGCTTTATGCATTAGATTATGATTTTTCGTGTTTTTGATAATTTTTTTGTAATATTAGTTCATTCATCGTCCTTATAGGTCACAAAGAGTTTATACATGGTCCACACTAAACTTATAGGTGTGCACGAGTTTAGGGGTATTGGAGTGTTACTTAGTTGATTCGGTGTGAAAATCACACATTTTGAGCTAATAAGATCATTTTTTTAAGCTTACTGGATCAACGAGTGTTTTTTAGTTTACAAGTGGTTTTGGAACCAATAAGTATACACACACCCCATATAGTTTGTAATGTGTTTTGACGGGTTTTGGGAACAAAGGGAAGCCGGCGTGAATTATGATTAGAAAGACGAAATGTTAGAAAAAGAATGACCAAAAATGTATTTTTTTTTTTTTGGAAAAATGAGTGAGTCTTGCAATTTTGCATGTTCCGTACATTCGTCATACTTATTTAGTCTTGTTGGCACGAAACTCGAGGTCCATGAAGTCAGGAATTGTCAACAAAGTAAAATTCATGAAACGGGTTAATTTTGGCTTATTGGTAAGCTATTATATCATGCAGTTGCATGATACATGGCCGAGATAAATCTCAGCCTCAATGAGTATTCTATGCGACCGCATTTAATTATTATATGTGGTCGCATAGTGTGTGTGTGTGTGTGTGTGTGTGTGTGTATTTGAAATAGATTTTAAAACACCCACACATGGGGCCTTCCCTCAATCGCATACACACCCCCTTCTTCAATATACACAACCACTTTAGACAACATCACTTACACACGCATCTCATTCATCAATTTTATCTTCAATTCTTCAACACTCTCCTCAAGAAATTCAAGGTATGTCAACATCTCTCTTTGCCCTCTTTCTATACAAATGGAGTTTTTGTTGTTTTGTGAATAAAGTTGATTAATTGAGGAGTATGAGCATTAGGTAGATTGTGGAGGAATTGTTTTGGATTGAATTGTGAATATATTGGTTGGATTTGAATTCATTTTCCCTCCCAATGTTCAATTAACTTGAGTGCTACTTGGTGTTTGATAAATTGCCTATGCGAACATTTGTGTTGAATTAGGGTTAATTTAGCATTTGAAATTATTGATCTATGTTTTGGATTGCTTTTTGTGTTGAAGTTCATTGAAAAATGTATTTGAAAACACCAAAACCCAAATTGACACACATAAGCACGACATGGTTAGAGATTGCTTAGGAAAATTTCAATTTTTCTTGATCCTACCCGGTGGCGAAATTCCTTGGTTGCTCTTGGATCAAAATGAGGAATTTGCATTGTTTGAATTTTTTTAGATATACCCATATTTCACTACATGTTTTACAAGCATGGCATCGTTACGTCCCTCTAAGCTTTGTTTGGTTTCGTTACTTGAATTCATTGAGTGCGAGCGTTGTATACATGCTTTTGACATAAGTTTGGGGGATTTATTTAATCATGCTACTATCTTATCTTCAAGTGACATAGCATTCATTTATGCTCATTCATTTATGTATCACTGATAGATTATTATTTTTTTCAATTTTTGTGCTTGCGGGATGCTTCCTAAGCGAAACTGCTAAAGGAAAAGAGAAAGTTGCCTACACTTCTAGTACTACTCATACCTGAGGACATGTTGAAGGTATAAGAAGGTTTTTGAATCAAGAGTCCATATCTAGATACTTCGATATCATTAGCCATTGGGCTTTACTTGCAGAGTGATCGATTAAACTAGAGAACTTCCCAATGTTTAAGATTGTTACCTTAGTACAGAATTGTGGATGGAAAAAAGGTGGTAGAGAGACCACGCCCGATATATAAAGGAATTGTTTGGGAATTCTATGCCAACTTCAAGAGTGAGATAGACATCCCTGGATCTGAGCATTTACATCAGACATGGGTGAGGGACAGGTGGATTATGTTCCCACCCAAGGTCATGAGTGTTATTAGCTAATGTGGGACAATGTTGTCCCAATTCCTAGTGAATTCCATTGGAATGATGTCATTGATGTTTTATTTTAGGCGAGAGAATGCTTGGCCACTGGAGACTCCTAAGTGACATCAGATTGAGCTTACATTTTCAATAGCTATCTTGTGGCTATTCATGTGCCACAATATTGAACTACAACACATTGGACCACATTCAGTGATCCTAAGGTTGGATTCATCTACCACTTGGTGAAGGGTCACAAGATTGACTTGACGGCGTTCATCTATGAGCAGGTTCACTCTTAGGCGATTTGGGGGACCGCCACCATTCTTAGATATTTCTGAGTCTAATAAGTGGGATTTACAAGAGCTCAGGTGTGAATATCACATCTGGGAAGCTCAAGAGAGATCAATAATTTTATTAAACACGCTACATTTAAGGCTCAGGAAAGAGCTCGGGAGAAGCATGGAGAGCAGTTAGAAAATGAGTGCCTTAGACAGTAGCCAACTGAGCAGGGTCAGGCTGCCAACGATGTTGAGATGCCTCAGGCTCCTCCACTACCTAGAGATGTCGATACATAGTTGCTGAGATGGATATTCGCTACTATGATCGGCTCTAGCCGAGATATTCAGAGTCTTCAACGGGTTGTTGGAACCATGGGTACGGATATCCACAATGCGAAGTGATATATTGACCACTAGGAATTTTACGGCTACTGCTAATGGGGAGTCTTTGACTGCAATGAGAGAGGTCGATATCTTAAATAAGCAGTTGAGTACTATATGGGCAGAGTTTATGGTATACAACTGAAGGCTATTGAGATACGGGACCAATTAGACAACATTAAGATTGAGGCTCGGGAGCAGTCAACACTACTTTAGGGTATGCAACGACAGCTTAACGAGGGTTTTGGCATGATAAGGGGCCTTCAAATCGAGCTCGCCTAATAGTCTAAGTTCATGAGACATATTCTTGCACGACTGCCTCCACCTTCAGCAGATGACACATTTGGCTCTACTTTCCCTCCACCATTTTCACTATCACATCCATATTAATCAAGGGAGTATTCACCACTTTTATTTTGGTATCTAATTCTATTTTTATCTAAACTTCTGCATTTCACTAAAATTGCTATACATTGAGGACAATATTTTGTATAAGTTTGGGGGTGGCACAACTTTCATGATACCTTGGTCATTAATCAATATTTTTATATAATTTATTGTTTTTTGTGTGATTGTTCGTGAAAACAAATTAGTAGTTTTTATTTATTTTCTTGTATTTGCTTATTGTTTTGTGTGAGTTTGATGATCTTACCGGCAACGATGTTGAATATTGGAATAAGCATGGATTATAAATGGTGAAAATATTACATGATTAGATTAGTAAATACTTTTTTATGTGAAACTTGACATTTTTATGCATGACACTCATGTTTTACACATAATAGTTGGTGATTTGGCTCATTACTTAGAGAAGAATTAAACATAATAAGTTAAACTCGAATAACCTCTATTGTATTAATCCATAATCCATTTATAGAGTAGTTTGGAAGTGATTGAGCTGTTACAAGGTACATTGAAATGAGTAGGGGTTTCGTATATAAAATTATCTTTTGTGAATTGTCTAAAACCAATAAGATGAAGACAAGGTGAAAGTCTTAAGTTATGGATTGGTTTTAGAGACTGAATGTCTAAAAGAAAAAGGGGCATAGAACTAGTCTATGTGTAAATAAAATTATCTTTTCGAGCATGTATAACTCGAGTGAATAAACATGTAAGAGTTTAAAACCCGGTGTCCTATGGTCATCTGACTTAGGAGTAAAGCTCGCTACATGGGTTATATAGAAAAAAATCAATAATATTTGAGAAAAACCACAATTACATTGATTAAGCCCCAAGACATTTGGTTGATAGAACTATAAATTTGATACGAGTCAAGTAGCTTAATTTATTTTTAAATATTGAAGTAGTAAAAAATATAGGAAAATCTCGACTTGTTGGGAGGATGTGTATCTCTCAAGAGAAGATATGAAATATTTGACTACTACGGGTCAAGAGTTGAACCAATCATGAGCTTAATATGTTTACATGAGTTTACACACATCGAGTTATCCATATAACAGGTGGAGATTGATTTGATTTTTCATTGTTGAAGCTGTTCATTATGTGATTACTGAATTATAATCATGAAACACGGCATGTTGTTATACCATGTTTTGTTTGGAGTTAAACTATAATTTGTTTGAGAACAAACAATTGTTCAAATTTAAGGGATTTGATAAGTGCATTTTATACATTTATTTAGTGCACAAAATATGGACAATTGTTGGTAAATATATGGTTTAATTCTATATAAATTATGTTTTGTAGGATAACATTGATAAACATATTGGAATATAGGAAAAAAGAAACGAAAAATGACTGAAATGGAAGAAAACAAAAGGTCAGAGACCAAAGTGCAAATAACCGAAAGATGGCCCGGAAGAAGAAACAAAGATGTGAAAGAGTCAAAAACCAATTGAGCAAAGGAATGATGTGTTGGAAGAAAAAGAAGTGAGAAAAGAGGTCAAGAAATGAGAAAATTGAATTTGAAGACTAAAACACAACATCTGGATTTTAATCTACAAGATGCGATTGCATGGTTAGCTTCAGGGAATTTCAGGGCTGAGTTTCATTTAACTATGCTATAGCATAGTACATTTTCGGAGAAAAAAATTCTGATTTCCTTATATGATTCCAACTCTTGTGGAAACAAATGTTGGGTGTCTTTTAATGACATAGGGCCACCCAGAAATGTTTACCACACATTACAACACATTTTAAGAAATCTTGGAAGTATAGAAGGAGACAAGAAACACGAAGATCATTTTGAAAACTCGAATATTCAATTCAAGCTTTATTTGGGTGATATCGATTCTTCAATATTTCTTTTATTTTCTTTTTCATAACATGTTAGACTAGTTTTCTTTGTACTAGGGGAATGATGAACCGTGTAATATGAATTTTAAATCTTTAGTTTTGCATAATTGACATTGAAAAACACGTTTTTGGATATTAAATGATTTATATGATTTTCTTTTCATTTCTCTACAATTATTGTGCATGGTAGTTGTGTGAATGTGGTGGCCTATTTTATGCATTCAAAAGAATGGAAATATGTTTAACATATATAAATTGTCATATGGTCCGATAAGGAGCAGAAATATACTTCTATACTCTATGTGAATCTTTAAGTGTTTATAAAAATTCATGTGCTCTTGTATGTTCGCATCCGTTCATAAAATATAGTCAGACCATATATAAGAATAGGTTTTACATTATTCGAGAGAAATTGGTAAATAAAATAGGAATATTGATTCGTCAAAATTCAATCGTGTTGTCAAAGTGTAGAACTAAAGTTAAAAGGGATTACTGTATGGGAATTTGGGATCCTAGTGCGTTTGTCATTTATTAAACACATTAATTAGCATTTAGAATAATTTACATTTAAATTAGTTAATTTACTCATAATTGCATGAGTAGATTATTTTAGTTATAATTTTGTCACAAATGAACACATCACATTATTATTCTTTCGATTAAGATCTCAATAATTAAAATTGAACTAATCAGTCTCTGTGTGACGATATTTGGACTCAAAATTCATTTTACTACTTATTAACACCGTAAACTTGTTGTGTTTTTAATTCAAAATATATTTTTGTGAACATTTAACAATAGTGAGATGTAGGGTTCATTGTCACCTCAAGTGATACTAAACATCACGAGCCTATGTGACAATGAATTATATATCCCGCCATTGATTAAGTATCATTATTTAAATATTAAATATTATTATGCTCTCTAGTGGGGCAAGAAGTGCATAAATCATGCGTGAAGTCACATTTGAACACTATCCAATCCTGGTGTAAAATTTTCAAAGCGACTAGAACTTCTTTAATGGAGAGATGTAAAGGAAATACAATTGATACATTTTTTTTTTTTTACATTCACCAAAGACAAAAAGTGGATTTAGATTTTCCAATTGGAGCAAAATATGAATTTAAATCTATCAAGATATAAATGAGAATGTAAAAATGATTTTAAATATATTAATTTACATTTAATTTTACATCATTGGGATGCTCTTTAAAAAGTGGAGTGAAGACCAGCGAAGAAGCTTTTCCAAAGTTCTAAATTTTGTTACACAGATAGAGTCGCGAGTCCCGTGACACAGTGGCTTTTTACACCCCCCAATGCTCCACTCTTCTTTTCACAACTAGTACTATAATTGTATCCTTTCTCCTACACGATCACTGCTGAAGATTTATGACTTTACTATACGGTTGTGTCATTTTTGGAGGGGAGGGTCTTTTGTCCTATATTGCATGGTTTTTAGTCATTGTTCAACGGTGTTTTAGACCAATTTTGCCAGTTAGATAGCTACACTGCAAAACTTTTCGACTAAATTTACCAGTCACTTTCTTGTGGCAATGAGTTTTGTGTCGAATGTGGCTATAGCATCAGTTTTCTTAAACGTAGTTGTAAATATTTCACAAGAAGTTCAAGTGTTTTAGGTTGAAATTTTCTTCAAGCTTGTAGCCATGAATCTTACTACCACTAAGTACTTGGAAACTCCATCCTTGTTTGCATCTCAAGTGGTAAAACAAATTTTACTATTTCTTTTCTTGCATTTTCTTGTATTCTCTGGTGAAAAGCAGAAGATGCACTAGAGTTTACTGTGTATATTTTATTGTTTTTTATTCAGGGAGCAACATTAGATGACAGCAATGAATTTTGCAAGACAAATACAAAAAATCCATTTTTGGATACATTTTCTGACCCTCTTTGCAAGCTGAATCTCAAGGAAACTTCTGATTTTGTGAAGTCATTTCCAGTGGCAAACAATGGTACAGAAATCAGAGGTTTTCTTGAGGTTTCAGCTCAGACGAGTAGAGAAAATGGTGTGGATTCTGTTTCAAAGAGGAATGTAGAAGCTCCACCTACACCTGGGAGGCCTATTTTCAGCTTCAGCAGTGGAAATTTCATAAGAAAAAGTTTTCCTTCAAAATGGGATGATGCAGAGAAGTGGCTTGTCAGTGGCAGCTCTTGCCATGACTCCCCTGCTCATCATTATGATTTGATAAAACCATCGGAGGCCTCAAAAATGTACTCCAAACAGTGCAGTGGGTACAAGCTACACCAGCCTGGTGTCTATGCAGAAAAATTTAGGGTTACAGAGGAAAAGGTCTCTAAAGTTGTTTCGAACTTTCAAAGGGCTTCAGCACTGGACTCAGCCAGACCTTTCAATGTTAATTTACCACTGAAAGGTAAGAATCTTCATTCTAAGCCATCTTGATGGTAAATAATAGCCTGCTTGTAAAATGTTGACTGGTGCTTTCTTAAGATTCTCCGTGTTTACATTGACAAAATTGTACAATGTTCGATTGCTAATGAACAATTTACATATGAATCTTGCATATGCAGATAATTTCACAAATGAGGTAGAACAAATTTGTCCCAAATTCAAGTGTGTAGAGCCAATGAAAGAAGGATTTTTATTTGGGAATGCTGTGGAAGAGTCAGGGGAAGGTGCGATCTCAGAAATAGTTCACGAGGTAAAACACCGTGACATTGGAACTGAAATGACCCCTCTTGGCAGCTCAACCACTTCAAGATGCCCGACTCCGTTCATTAGCACATCACCTGCGCGCCATAACACACCCACTAATAGTTCCAGTCCATTGGCCTTGGCAAATATAGATGGCGCCAACACTATTGACATAATGCAATTGCAAGATTGCTATTTAGCCAAGTTACATCATGAGATACAATTTGAGTCTGTTACAACGAATTGGAGCTCTCGAGAAGAGGAGGAAGAGGACATATCAAAGAGCTTGAGACACTTCGAGATTAATAATGAGTGCAGGAAAAGTATTTCCAGGTCTAGACCATGTACCTGGGAGGAAGGGGAAAAGATGAAGTCTTGCCTCAGGTAAATGAATCACAAGGTTCCCCCATTCTCTTGTTATGTTTTCCCAAAAATGTATTAATTGGAAGCAGAACTTCAGGTACCAAAGAGAAGAAGCTAAAATTCAAGCTTGGGTGAATCTCCAAAATGCCAAAGCAGAAGCCAAATCCAGAAAGCTTGAGGTGTAATTTCTTACCATCGCTTTCTGCTTTCACCTCAAATTCCTTTATAATATGCAAATTAGACATACATAACAACATGAAGTTAACTGTCAACATCTCAGTTTCAAGATTGCATTATCCCATCAAAATTCATTCTTTATGCTCATCCATATCCATCTCCAATGTGCATCAGTACGATTCATTTCTTTTTAAGATCATTTTTCTCCGGATGGATAGCAAAATATTTTGACAGTAACTGCTGAAGTAAATGAATATTATGCTGACCTACAGTTTTTGACAGTTTTACACAATAATAATAACAACAAACTAAGCCTTATTCCCAACAAATTTGAAGTCTGCTACATGAATTCTTTTTTTCCATTCGGTTCTATTTATTGCTAGATCTGCTCAATTGAGCACATTTTGTGCGTGTAAAGAGAGATTTCATTCTTCCATGTATTTTAAGAGTCTTTATTATGCTGGTCATAGATAAAGACTTTTGCAAGCTTATAGTTGCCTTTATCTTCATTGAGCCACTCAATAGACAGGACACTGTGTTCCCATGGTGGTCCTAATCTCTTTTTGAGTGCTCTCTTTACCCAATTTATGTAATGTACACCAGAAGTAAGAAAGCAAGAGAAGTCAGCACAATGCAGGTTATTATATTTCATGCATGAATGACTGTTAAACATTGGAAGTTTGAAACTCGTGGAGTTACTGCACTCCCAAAAATCTAGGCAAATTATTAACTTAAATTAGAGTGTTGATTATATGCTTGAAATTTTGTTGCTATTCTAGTGGATAAGACAACAATTATAATGGTAAAAAAATGGGGAACATTTGTTATAAAACAAACTTCCTTTATCAGTTTCTACCTTGTTATCGGTTTAGTCATAAGTGAAAAAAAAACAATATTATCAGCATTCTAACAATGGGGCCTTGTGCATTGCGGCCAAGCTTAAAAATAAACAACTTTTTTGTTGGTGAAAGTTGTAAATAAGTAACTTGTAAGTAATTTATCCATTCATATTGGAAATCATGGTTAACAAACAATGCGGTATCGAAGACAAACAAACATATATACAAGGGAATACTGTAGTCTGTGAATCATACTTTGTATCATTTTACTGGTTTATCTTGTGAACTGATCTTTTTTACAATCTGTTGGATAATACGAATTTTGCTTTCAGGTGAAAATACAAAAGATGAGATCAAATCTGGAAGAGAAGTTAATGAAGAGGATGGCAGTTGTTCATAGAAAAGCCGAAGAATTGAGAGCTACAGCCCAGATTCAGCACTCAGAACAATTTCAAAAAGTCAGTGACCAATCACGCAAGATGATGAGCCGCAATACAGTGCATTTCTCTGGTCACAAATCTTGTGGTTGCTTCCCTTGCAATGACCATCATATATGAATTCATCTACCCAAAGAATCAGAAATTTCAGCATCCAGATTATGATTATTGAAAGGCTGTCATCTTAAACAAAAATCATATAGAGAGAGTTGAATTCTTCTTAAAGAAAATGTGATCATTTGCTAATTGACATGTTTAATACTTTGCTTTGTTAGTTCAAAATATCTTGCTAGAGATGATTAGTTTATCGTGTCCTTTTCTTTTTCTTTTTTTCTTTTTTCTGATTCTTCTGGGTTTTGTAATATAAAATTTTAACCCTTGGAGGAAAAATTGTTCTTTTCTTACCTATCAACGAGTTAAATTCATTTTTCCTTAAAAGTTTGACGACTTGCATTTTCATAATCGAGCAATACTAAGAGGACAAATGGTAAGCCTCTAGATTTCCGTCAAAGATTTAAAATGGGCATCTAGATCCACATATTTTATGTGACTTTTACTTGTGACTTTAACAACGATGTTGACTATTTTGGTCAAGTGAGATCCAAATAAATGAAAAGGACAGTGGCACCCGAAATGAAAAGGACAATAAAATTGGAGGAAAGATTCAGATTGCTCTCACGTTTCAGACGTATGTTTAATAATTTGCAATCAACTAAAGTGTTTGGTATACAATTCAGAAAATGTGCATTAATTGACATTTATATCCAGATGCTGGAATATTATTTCCCAGAAAAATATCATGAGTTTAGCTTTTTCCCTTTTCAGAACTCGAAATATTATCGCATTCAATGGGATTTTTTTTATTTTTTTATTTTTTTCTGAAATACACAAGTGACTCAATTCCCACCTATGTAGATTATGGGAAATGTACATGATAACGACCTATTTGATATGTAATATTGAATATTAAATAATTAAACAGAATTTTACCATTTTTTACACTCAGCTTGTTTGTTTAATCCACCTTCAATAACTATTCACCATCCAACAAGAAGTCAACATCTTGCTAAAAATTCACCATTGGGGGCAGGCATTGGTAAGCTGGGCACGAGTTGAACTCCAAAAGTTGAGGCTTCAAATCGAAATGTGCTTACAAATTTTTTACTTTGTAAGAATTTTCGGAACTAAATCTATAAATTTAAAACTTAACAAATGATAAGAATATCAACAAAATCACTATTATGAATACTATTACATATGCCTATCTTACATAAATTAATTTACACAAATTTGACAAGAAAATTTAGCAAAAATAAAGCACTCAAATGACACTTTTGGAGCGTAAATATAGACTAAAAGAAACAACATAGATAAACTAGAGTCCAAAAGCCCAGTTAATCAAATATTAAGCACATTCATGGGATATTTCGTTTCTTTTTTCTTAGAGATTATATTTGCTTTAATATAATATCTAAGATTTGTACTAGGTATGAATTCGTGAGATTTTAGTGAGATTCGATTGTAAACGAAAGGGAAATTTTAGATTTAAGGTTTGGAAGAAATTTGGCAAAGACTTTTTTATACGATGTGTTGTATTTGGGGTGTAGAATTGATCTCATATCTTTAATTGGTAGAATAAAAACTATTGACTCCAAAAAATGAACTCAACAGATGTCGGCCTCGCTTTGCCGCGTCAAGTGCGATTCCAGCGCGTTCTTATCGGAACAACTATGGTAAACGAATGGAAATGGACGCGGGAGGCACTTTACGGCAAAAGAAAAAAATGTTAAGGCTCCAACGGTATGAAACAAAGACGATCGTACTAACAACTATTACCGAAAAGAAATTACCAAAGTAATCTAATGTTGTAATCAACGAGAATATGTGGAATGATAGATAGAAAATGTGTATTGAAATCACTATGTTGTCTATTTAAGTTGATATTCAACAAGATTATAAAGATAACCAATAAATATTCCGCTAAGTGTTTTTCGTAGATTTCTCCAGAGTTCAAGTATATATATTTCTCATATTTTTATTGTAAAAGAGCCAACCTTGATTACTTACGGTGAGATACTATTTATACTACCTTGGCCGACGTGATGATTGTTGAATCAAAATCACGTGGCCACATCTCCTCTATTCCTACAATTAATATTTTGACAAAGGATCAGCCGCTCTACATTGTAGACTAACACACTGACACATTATTATTACAGACGTCACATTAGTCATTCTAGGGATCTTCGAATATGTCGTGCAGTCAACATCGGCATGGGGGCTTCAAACACTTTAGAGCTTTGGACAACTCGTAAGGACCTCGGCCTCAAGCTCTAGTACTTCGTACATAAGGAGAAGGACTTCGGATGTTTGTTTCTTCCACTCTTTTGACTCCATTGACCTTTCCTTGACTTTTTTGCTGACTTCCTGCCAACGTGGCCTTGCTGTCCATGTGGCAATCTCTATTGGAGCCTCAGAGGCGAGACGTAACAATAGTCCCCAAAGTCTATGCATAATTATTTATGTAATGCATGGACTTCAAGTGTTGCATAACTCCTAAAATGACAAGCTTCTAATAGAAGGAAAGAAAATTAGATAGTTCTTCACATCATTGTAAGGGTAGGCTCATCTAATTTGTGCATATCTCCTCACATCTGTGGGAAGTAGTTCACATTGGTAAAAATTCACATATGTGGGAAGTAGTTCATATCGGAAGAGGTTGTTGGGATGAAGCACCTCAGAGCTACATTTCTCTAAGCTCCTTCGTATATCCGCAGCTCCTCCATATATTCGAAGTTCCTTCATAAATCCGAGGTTCCTTGATATATCCGAGTTCTAAGAGATGGGGGAGGGTCTGACATTCACGAGCCTCTAGATAAATAATTACGAGTGGTTTATTATCTTTAAATGATTTTGAAAGGCACGAGGCATTCTTAATTATGGCGGCTCAATGATTTGATGTCGCTGTGCATTCCCGAGAGAAAATGAATGAAACGGTACAACTTCTAATATACGTTGTCGTCGCTTTGAAGTCGAAGCGATGTGCTAGGCGGTTTAGATCTAAACTTTTGAATAAACAGTTGGATGGTCCAGATCGTGATCCAACGGCTGGGGTTGAGTGGGGTCTGCCTATAAAAGGCATGGTTTTTAGAAATGATTTTCTTTACTTTTGCACGAATTTCTGCTTCATTGTTTTCAAAAAATCCTTTGATTCTTCAAGTTCCTTTGAGATTTTCTAAGTGTTCTTTTATTTACTGGTTTTCTTCCCTTTTCCTTTGTCACTTTTGCTGATTTGAGTGTTCTTTCCCTTATATTTTTCAAGAAACTCGTAAGTATTGTTGTCTTTTCTCTTATTTGTTAACTTTTGAATCAACTTTGTGGACCAATAGCCTCTTTTACTTTTTCTAGGGACGACGTGGACATGATCGAGTTAGTTAATGAATTGGGGGTTCAGCTAACTAGCACGGCCGATCTTATAAGGGCCATTGAAGCTGTACGGGCACTTCGGTTTCTGGGGATAGAGTAGGGGGTGATAACACTTGGGGGGACAGTCAAAATTCCCTATTCGTTAGATCCGACCTACTTAGCTAATCTTAAGGAAAAATATAGGATCCCTTACGGCATTGAGCTTATTTCCCTTTCTATTGATGAGCGAGCCTGCTATCCTAGGCAAGTTTGTGTTGCCATCAGTGAGTTCCTCTTGAAGTTCGGGCTTTGCCTGCCAATCCACCCATTTTTCCATGAAGTTCTTAGACTTTATAGGTTAGCCCCTACCTAACTTGCCCTAAACACCTGGGCCTAACTAGTGGGTTCCTATTTCCTCTGGAAACATGTCTCTCTGGGTAAAGACATGCCATTGCATGTACTTCAGACCATTTACCAGCCTCGATCCTTAGGAAATGGCGATTCCAAAGGTTGGTATTCTTTATGTCCTTAGGGGGCACACTCTCCCTTCGTCCTAGGCCTATCTACATTCATTAAAGGGTGGAAGGAAAACATATATATATATATATGGTTATGCATGTACGGATGTGTGAATTGGGGATCCACCCCCTGCGACTTGTTGTTAACTGCTGCCGAGTGCCCCTTTTCTTTGGTTGAGTGAAGAGTAGAAAATGATGGTCCATGATCGACAACCGCCCTAGCTATCCAAGAATCCTGGATCCACCACTCCTTATGTGATTTGTAATTAATATATGACTATGATTATAAATTGTATATTATTGTGAACCATGACCCATATCTATTTAATTAAATTAAAGTCACAATTGTTTTTAGCAGTTGTCACAAAATATGACCGCTTGATTTTAAAAAAAAAAAAAGAATTCTACAAGTTTGTTGTTTTGGAAAATGTATTCAGAGAAAATCATTCAACATGATGACATTTAAAAAACAAAATCGTATATCAAACTTTTTTTTTCCAATTAGTACTCTATTATAAAAGTAAGCATTTTCAATTACACATTCTCCCATAAAATAATTTTACACGTAAAATCATAATTTTTAACAAAACACTCTTTAAAAAAGTCACTATTTCAAAATAAATTTTCTCCCAAAAATGAAAGGTAAATTGATAAATTTAAATTCACCTCATTCCTATATTAGGGCCCTGTTTGGTGTTAAGATAAGATATTTAGTAAATGGTTTATAAAAGTTGATGAAATATAAAAAGAGTTTGTTATATGTGTTGGTAAGCTTGAAATTCATTCAAATATTTTAAAATCCACGTATTAATGAAATATATATAAATTCATGAGTTTTTGAGGATACCTAAATTTAATGAATTTTATTAAAATCCATTAAAATCTTAGTTGGGGACACTTAAATTTGAATAAATTCATAAAAAATCTCAATTGAAACACTTGAATTTAGAAGAATTTTTAGAATTCAAAATTTCAGTTAAGAACACTCCCTTAGATTACTGTGAATATTACTATTGTTCTGCTCTTATTTGCATCTTCCTCATTGAGTCTTAAGTTAATGAATATCCATCCAATATAGTTATACAATATAGGTTGTCTGTGTAGAAATGGACAAATCCTTAATTAGACTAAGGAACTAGGAACATGGTTTTGGTGTTTTCTGGGAGCCACCTATGCTGACATCCCATATAGTTGTTGTGGAAATGAATTGATTCGGAATTAAAACTTTCATTTTTTTCATGTGTTTTGTAGATAGGTTGAGTAAAAAATGTGTTCGTTTATTTCATTTGTGACCTTTGATTTGTTTGAGAAGTAGTATTGAAGGAATGTGTTGGGGTTTCTATTTTGAAAGTGTATTTATAATTTACACAATGATTCATGGCATAAAATAGTGCAATATGTGACGAAGAGTATAATGTGTTGACTTATGGTTGATTTCATTCTCAATGTTTTGATTATAACAAACAAGATTAATATTGTTTCTAACAATTAATTTTGAGTGATGATAGTTCAATATTAAAATCTATCGAGTATTGCCAAAATCAATATATCATAAATCGGACTTGAATTGAATAGCAAAGGGAAAGTTAAGCATGCAAGTCAAATCATTGGAGACAAGAGCTTAAAATATCAAAATCAAGATTCAAATCAAATCATTCGAGACAATACCTTAAAAGATCAAAATGAAGACAATTAAATCGGGCTCATGAAGAAGGTCAAGATTGAAGTCAAACATTAAAGTCAAACAATGAAAGAAACTTCGTAGCAAGATCAAAGACCAGGCTTTCGAGATCATACGTAAATGTATAACACTTTCATCTTTAGTAATGAATGAAAATAGCTCAAAAATTATTTTTTGCACGAAAAATTATTTTCACTACCACT
>CAIGRE010254632.1:0-15045 GCA_903798275.1 Fraxinus angustifolia subsp. syriaca
ATCACAAAATATTTTCCATCAGAAATATTTTGTTGGTTTCCTTCACTTCCGGTCTAACCCCACTGTCCTAGATGTTAACTTGGTCAATGCAAACTATGGCGCTTTAACTTAAGCTACCATTTCCTAACATCCACTTCATCTGTTCTTTACTTTGTCTATTACAGTTATAACTCATTCACTTTGAACTGCTCTCTCTTTTCTTTTTCACCCCAAGGAATAAGCAACTGGAGCAAGCTCTGCAGGGAAAATCGACTGTAGAAAGTGCCAAACAAATATGATATCCATTTTTAAAAGGAAAAAGAAATAAATCTTGTGCAATCCGATAGTTCCTTTTAAATGAAGCAAAAAGATTGTCATAATTGGTTGGGAAAGAAAAGTTCCCAAAGTCCACGTTGTATAATTTAAAATGACTGGGTAAATGTGTTTAAACAAGAATGTAAGGCTAGGGAAATTGACCAATTAAAAATGTAATGCTAGGGAAATTGACTACAAACTACACATGACAGAAGAAAGAATCTCAAGTTAGCACAGCAAAAAGAGTAAAATACAAATAACGCAGATACAACAAGCCATATAGGAAACACAATTGCACCCTCTCAATTTCCTCAAGTTTTTCATATAAAAGCTCAGAAATCAGGCAAATTACCTGTCACAAAAATCCATTGCAACCAGGATGTCAAACAAAATGGCCCAGACGTCACTGCAGATATTGCCTTGAGTGAATCACTCACTTTTGCGGGCCTTGTATGTATACGAGACCAACACCCACCAAATCGATTGAGGAGATCACTTCCAAAACCCCTTCCCAAACCAGCAGCCAAAATGCAGAAAAATGAACCGAGACTGAATTTGGATGCACTAAGTTGAGCTCAACAATTGGGATATTAAGCTACTACTTTTCAGCTGATAAGTCATTTTCTGATGGTCAGGTCCTGCCACAGGTGAAAGTCCAGGTAAATCAATCTCAAGTTTCGAAGCATGTAGATTTAGAAGCTATGTTGTCACCAATTCAAAGCCATAGGAGAAGATCAGATGTAAATCAGTCAAAGTTTAGAAATTCTTCCAGTAGGAAACAAATTACAGAAGTTAAAAGGAAAACAAATGAGAAGCCCCCACAAGACAATCATTTAGCCAAAGGTTTTTCCAGTCAACCGAGACCATCCATGAAGAACATGCATTGCAAAGAGGAAATATACAATGATTCCATGCTTTATTTCAATTCTTTGTATTGATTCTACGCTTACATATCACCCTTTCACCTTTTTAGTTTTTTTTACAAGCATAGTAAACAATCTCTTTGTATTGATTCTGCAGTTGATTTCAGCTTGAGTTTCTTCATAGGAAGTTGATTACTCGAATAACTGAATGTTCTGGATTTACAACTGCAAATCAACAAGAGCTTAATCAAAATTCCCTCTCTTTTTCTGCAAAGTAAGCTACCACAGAACTTATAAACTAGCTTATATGTCTAAATATATAATTATTTTGGGTACCTCCAAAAACATTGTAATAATGGACAAAAAAGGTAGACATATCTTGGTTGTAAATACTTTTTTACACTTGATATTTTTTATGATTAATCGCTAATCCTATATGACCAGGAGCAAAAATAACACCAAATAGAGAAAACTCAAAGCAAGTAAGAACACATAATTTATAGTGGTCAATTCTCAATAGAGAGCTACATCCACTAAATGCCAGTCATCCAAGAGTATTTAATCATGTTAAGATAAATGCTTAATAACAAGGATACTTCCTGATAGATTAAAAAGGAAATCTATGAATCTTATTGTAGTAAATAGATATAATAAAACTCTTGAGAGGTACTCTTATTCAATTACAGTGTTTCTCCACGTACCAAAAACCAAATTTATATGGGGATTAAGAGCAAATTCAAAATCAGAGATTTTGACATGAATCTTATCAGGAGCTTGATTGCAGTTTCCATAATAATCTTGTCACAAATATTTTCCATTAGAACATTTAGATGGTTTCCTTCATTTTGTCGGTGTGAAAGTATTACTGGTCTAACCATTGTTTTAAGTTGTATAACCTGGTTAATGCTAACTAGGGAGCCTCAACTTAACCTAACTTTTTCTGTCCACTTCTTTTGGTCTTTACTTTCATTATAACATAACTAAATCACTTTGAACTGCTCTCTATTTTCTTTTTCACCCCAAGGAATAAGCAGCTGCATCAAGCTCTGTCAGGAAAATCAACTAAAAAAATGCCAAACAAATATGACACCATTTTTGAAAAGGAAAAGAAATAAAGCTTGTACAATACGATAGCTTGTACAATATGATAATTCCTTTCAAATGGAGCAAGAAGATGTCATAATTGGCTGGGAAAGAAAAGTTCCCAAAATCCATGTTGTATCATTTAAAATGACTGGGTAAATGAGTTTAAATGAGAACACCTTATTCATCAAGTTTCTTTCAGAGTATAAAAACATTAAACATGTACATATCAGCTACTCAAGGCATTTTTTGACATGCGTGGTAAAGGGTCTAAATTGCCCTTGCAGCAAACTATTCAGTGATCAGCAATCTATCTTCATCCATGCAATGCCAACTAGTTTGGATGCATAATAAATTCTGACCAAATATGTTTTCATAGAAAACAAGTGAATTATGTCCATCGATAACAAATTCAGCAAATCCAAATTGTTCTGCAGGGAAGATAAACTACATACTACACATGAAAGAAGAAAGAATCTTAAGTTATCACAATAAAAAGGTTAATTATTTGAATGGTCCCTGAACTATACTACTTAATAAATGAATTTAAAAATATATCTCAATGGTCACTTAACTATGCACCATGTTACCCATTAATCACTCAAGATGGAAAATCCATTAGGTTCAACAAACGACATCAACTTGAGGGATCGATGGGTAAATGATAGACCCGCAGCCAGACCCGCATACCAAAGGCGTAAGAAGGGAGCAAGGGTAGATTAGGGAAATTGATGGAAGCAGCACATGTACATTGAGGAGTTAGTTAGACAACCAATTATAAATAGGAGTATGGCTGACGTGAATAGCAAGCGGAAATTAGTGGAACGGTAGGAGAGAATTGGCCTCTCTAATGCCAAATATCTATATTTCATTTTCTTCTTTACAGTTACAGAACTGAGTGTAATTCATTTTGCTAGTTTGATAATCAAAATACAGTTAATTCCATTCTTCCTTATTTTCTTGAATTAGCTAATTGTTCAGGTACCTATCATTGGTATCAGAGCACTACGACTGGAATGGTGAATTTATCCGATCGAGTGGGGGAGTTGGAAGGAGTTCACCGGAAAATGCAAGAGCAGATGGAAGGATTGCAAATGGGGTTTGATAGGATGCAAGTGGAAATACAGAGAGTCCAAAACATTGAGAAAAACATGTCCCTCATTCTGGAACAATTTTCATTCATGAGATCGAAGTGGGAAGGAGAAAAAAAGCAAAGGGGTCGAAGGCGGAAAGGACTCAGGGTATACTTTGCTTTCTGAAATTTCTCCAGGAGAGTTCTCGAGCTAGAAATGGGGGTGCAGGAGAAAATTGGCGATCGGAGATTAGGGGAAGAAGGTTAGAGATGCCGATATTCCTTGAGAAGAACCCAGACAACTGGATCTTCAGAGCTGAACGGTATTTTGTGGTGAATCAGCTGATGGAAGTAGAGAAATTGGAGACGGCTACACTATGTTTCAACGGTGAAGCTCTCGCCTGGTACCAATGGGAACAGAGGAGAAAAGAGATAAGAAATTGGGAGGAGCTCAAGCTATTGATGAGATCTCGCTTCAGGACTTCCTTAGAGGGCTCCATGGAAGAGAGATTCCTAGCTCTGCGACAAGAGGGGACAGTGATGGAATACAGGATTGTCTTCGAGACTCTTGCAACACCGATTGGAGAAGTTTTTGACGCCATTTTGGAGGGCCACTTCTTAGACGGGGCTAAGACGAAAAATAAGGGCGGAAATCAGGGTATTAAAGCCCATTGGGCTAGAACAAATCATGGATCTAGCCCAACGGATCGCGGAAAAGAACTTAATGTGGCGAGCCCAAATCAGCAGAGTTGACCCAATAAGGAGCAAATCAATTACCCACGCAAGCTGGCAAAACCCTTATTCCCGATAGATTGCTCAGTCCACCCAGCTGCAATTACACCAGTGGTACTGCCTATGGGAGCCCGAAATGCGACTCACCCAGACGACGTTGCTCCGAAATTTAAAAAGCTCAATGAAGCCGAGCTCAAAAGGAAGCGGGAGAGGGAGCTGTGTTTCCACTGTGACGAGAAGTTTTTTTGTTGGGCATAAGTGCAAGAACAGGGAATTGCAAGTTATGTTGGTCTATGATGAAGAGTTGGAGGAGTGGGAATCGGAGGACAGAAGAGAAACGGTGAAAATGGAGCAAATTATTACGGGAGAAGTGGTCAAGTTATCCACGAATTCGGTGGTGGGTCTCACTCCACCGCAAACCATGAAGATTAAAGGGGTGATTTACGAGCAAGAAGTGGTGGTGCTAATTGATTGCGGGGCTAGCCAAAATTTTATTTCAGCGGAGTTAGTTCAGAAGTTAAACCTACAGCGAACAGATACCACAGGGTACGAGGTGATCATGGGAACATGGATGGTAGTGCAAGGCACGAGAGTGTGCAAGGAGGTCTTATTATCATTCCAGAATGATGAGGTAGTGGAGGATTTTCTTTCCCTAGTCTTGGGTAGCTCTGACGTGATTTTGAGGATGAAGTAGCTATCGTCATTGGGCATAACTAAGATTGACCGGAAATCGCTTACCATGAAATTCCAAATCGGGGGTACAACTATGACATTGCAAGGGGACCCCAGCTCGAGTAAAACCATGATGACTCTGAAGGCTATGATGAAAGCCTTCAGGGAGGGAGGGAGGGTGTACTACTCAAATTGAGAAGCATGGGAGTTGAGTGTGAGAAGGAACAAGGGAAAACATCAGTAAAGGTGATAGAGATGTTGAAGGAATTTAGTGAGATATTTGAGGGGTCGTCTGGATTGCCCCCACAGAGAACCAAGGATCATGCCATCCATTTGCAACCAGGCACACAACCAGTGAATGTCAGGCCATATCGCTACCCTCATGTGCAGAAAAATGAAATAGAACAGCTGATTCAGGAAATGTTAGCTGCAGGCATCATCATACCAAGTAACAACCCTTTTTCTAGCCCTGTGTTATTGGTGAGAAAAAAAGATGGAGGTTGGCATTTTTGTGTGGACTATCGAGCCGTAAACAAGGTGACGATACCAGACAAGTTTCCCATTCCGATGATAGATGAATTACTGGATGAACTACATATGGCTACCATTTTCTCTAAACTTGATCTTAAGGCAGGGTACCATCAAATTAGAGTCAAGCCAGAGGACATTCCGAAGACAGCATTTCGAACACACGAAGGACATTATGAGTTCTTGGTAATGCCGTTTGGATTGACGAACACACTAGCCACATTCCAGTCCCTCATGAATGAAGTCTTTAAGGAGCATTTGAGGCGATTTGTGCTAGTGTTCTTCAACGATATTCTAATCTATAACCGTAATCTGGATGATCACCTGGAGCGTTTAAGGAGGGTGGGTGTTGCAGATATTAATTAAAACACCATCAACTATATGCCAATCGCAAGAAATGTAGTTTCGGCCAATCGGAAGTAGAGTACTTGGGATATTGCATTTCACAGCAAGGTGTAGCAGCTGACCCGACCAAAATTCAATCCATGGTCGAATGGTCGAAACCCCGGTCATTGCGAGAATTGAGGGGATTTTTGGGGCGACAGGATACTACCACCACTTTGTGAAGACTATGGAAAATTGGCTTGGCCACTAACTGATCGCTTGTGAAAGGACAATTTTTTCTGGGATGAGGAAGCGGAGCAGGCATTCACTAAGTTAAAGGCAGCTATGACAACGACCACAATCCTAGCCCTTCCGGATTTTAACAAGCCATTCATGGTGGAGACAAATGCTTTGGGGTTCGGTTTGGGGCGGTGTTGATGCAAGACCAGCACCCTGTAGCGTATTTCAACCGTGCGCTCAACCCGAAAGGAAAGGTAAAATCAGCATATGAGAGGGAATTGATGGCAATTGTATTTGCCGTGCAAAAGTGGAGGCATTACCTGCTTGGTCACAAATTCTTTGTAAGAATGGATTGGAAAAGTCTGAAGTTCTTGTTGGAGCAGAGGGAAATTAATTCGGAATACCAGAAGTGGCTACTAAAATTAATGGGATATCATTTTGAAGTGTAATATCATCCGGGGGTGGAAAATAAGGCTGATGATGCACTATCCTGTCCGTATCAGCTCTTCGACAGAACTAATGGCCCTCTCGGCATCTGCAGTCTTACAACTGGACATTCTAGCCGAAGTCCGTTTAGACTTACAACTCCAGAAAATCATTCAAGAACTCCAGCAAGACCAGACTCACAATTCAGATTTTTCTATGGTAAATGGGCAGCTATTGTTCGAAAGGCGTTTGTTTTTGCCGAATGAATCAAGCTTAATTCCATTGATGTTACAAGGAGGACATGATAGTAAGAGCGGGGGGCACTCTGGATTCCTAAAAACATACAGGCGAATTGCAGCGAACGTTTACTGGGAAGGTATGAAGGCAAACGTTCAAGAATATGTCCGACAATTTGCAATTTGCCAGCAAAACAAGTATCTCGCATTATCACCGGCGGGATTACTACAACCCTTACCCATTCCGAATCAGATTTGGGAAGATATAGCAATGGATTTCATCGAGGGGTTACCAAAATCTGGAACCATGGATACAATTCTGGTAGTAGTGGATCGATTAAGCAAATATGGACACTTCATAGGTCTCAAGCTCCCATTTACAACTACTAGAGTGGCTAGAATTTTTGTAAAAGAGGCAATAAGGTTGCATGGGATACCACGCTCCATCGTGTCAGACAGAGAAAGTTTTCATCGGCCATTTCTAGAAAGAATTGTTTCGTGTGCATGGTACAAAACTTAAACGTAGCACAGCCTACCATCCCCAATCCGATGGGCAATCAGAGGTACTAAATTGCACACTTGAGACCTATATTCGCTGTTTTGCTTCTTGACCTAAAGCATGGTTCGATTGGTTGTTGTGGGCTGAATTGTAGTACAACGCCTCCTTTCACACAGCAATCAAGATGACCCCTTTCCAGATAGTTTACGAGCGCGAACCTCCAGCTTTGCTGAAATTTGACAAGGGAACCACTCTGGTGCTGGCCATTGAACAACAGCTTCTTGAGCTTGATCATGTACGGGAGGAACTGAAGGCACAATTGCTGAAGGCCCAGCCTTGTTCTAAGCGAAGAGATGCTACCTTCGCAATGGGCGATCTGGTATATCTAAAAGTTCGTCCCTACCGCTGCGAATCCTTAGCAGCGCGACCTAATGAGAAGTTAGCACCAAGGTTTTATGGTCCGTTTACAGTTGAGTAGAGGATTGGTCAGGTCGCTTATAAGCTTGTTCTACCATCGACGAGTAATATCCACCCCGTGTTCCATGTATCTCAATTGCTCAAGGCAGAGGGACTAGTTCAGGCTGTGAAGGAAGTGCCAACCTAGTTGAGTGAAGAGTTGGAAATGTTGGCAGAACCTGAAGCACTAATGGGGGTAAGACATGGAGTAGGGAGCAATATAAGAGGGTTGGATGTGCTAATACAATGGAAAGGACTCCCACCACTTGAAGCTACATGGGAGTCATATGACATGGTTAAACAACAATTTCCATCCTTTCACCCTGAGGGCAAGGTGAATCTCATAGGGGGAGGTAATGATAGAGCTGCAGTCAACATAACATACCAAAGGCGTAAGAAGGGAGCAAAGGTAGATTGAGGAAATTGATGGAAGCAACACATGCACATTGAGGAGTTAGTTAGACAACCAATTATAAATATGACGTGAATAGCAAGCAGAAATTAGTGGAACGGTAGGAGAGAATTGGTCTCTCGAATGTCAAATATCTGTATTTCATTTTCTTCTTTACAGTTACAAAACTTAGTGTAATTCATTATGCTAGTTTGATAATAAAAATATAGTTAATTCCATTCCTTATTTTCTTGAATTAGCTAATTGTTCAGGTACCTATCAGTAACACAATGCATAGTACAGTAACCATTGAGATATATTTTGAGTTTAGTTATTAAGTAGTAACAATTGGTATAGTTCAGTCACCATTGAGATACAATTTTAAGTTCAGTTATTAAGTAGTAACAATTTTTTCCCTCAAATCAACCACTGCGAAAAAAAAAACCGAAGAAAATGAAGGGAAAAAAGAGTAAACTGAAAGTTCAATGCCTATAAATTAAAGGAAAATAAACTTTACAAAATTGGGCATCACATATTTCTACAAAAGAATGAGTTTTGCTCGGTGGCTATCTCATTTTTCTACAAATTAATATTTTTTGTTAGTGGTGCTTGAGATTTCTGCAAAAGATTATATATTTATATTTTTTTTTAACTTTAGGATCAAAGGTTTCTCCAAAGATAGGATTATTTGTTCACTTTGGAACGAAATTGGATTGTAGAATTCGACAAGTGAGATTTCTACGAAGGATTGGATATTTGAAAGGGGCTCCAAATGGAAAAATTGATCTTTTGCAGAAATCTGTGTGTTTAATTCTGAAAAGTTCCATTTTTCTTTTATTTATATGCCTTTGATTTTGGTTTCCTCTTTTTTCCCTTCATTTTCTTTGGTTTCTTCTTTCACAGAGGTCGATTCGAGAGAAAAAAATTGTTACCACTTAATAACGGAACATAAAATTGTATCTCGATGATCGAACTATAACAATACATTTTTTAAATCAGTTATTAAGTAGTAATACTTGGTATAGTTCAGTGATCATTCAAATAACTAACCCCACATTAAAATGGTAAGATACAAATACTCTCTTTTGCTGGCCTTGTATGTATTCAAGACTGACACCCATCAAATAAATTGAAGAAATGAGTAAAATATATATATATGATTGCATATTGTGAAGTGGAGTTCTTCACTAGGTTGCGTAGTCCAGTACTCACCAGATGTAATTGCTTACGTGATACGATCTTTTCCAAGTGAAAACAATATTCACTTATTAGCAATAATTCAAGTACCACAAAACCACTATCCTCACCCTATGAGGTGTATAAAGTATTTAGATTCAAGATTTTTATACCCTTCTTTGACTTGATTTATCCTTCACGTAACTTTTACATTAACTTTGTTAGTGTTACTTCAACTGAATAATATTTCCCGAGTTGCCATGAAAGTTAATTGTTTGCTTGCGTATTTTTCCAATGAGTAGTCGATTGTTGCCTACTAGTTACCATCATATTGTTTTAGCTTCAAACTTTGTCAATTTTTCTAATTTTCATGCCAAGATTGTACAAATAATTTTACATCATGAAACTTATGAGCTTACTTTAATGCGCAGTATAGGCTTAATTACTTTAATAGTGATTTTTATCCTATCTTATGTGTTTCTTTAGCACAATTTCCTTAATACTTTAAGAAAAAGTTTTGGATTACTCAATTACTAATAATCTATTTGACCGACCATCACACTTGAATGAAAGTTATATTTTCAATATAGTATAAGTATTTTCATATCGGGACACATCGGAGCCTCCAATATTGCAATCATTTGTTTCCACATGCCAGTCTACAATGTTTGTCCCATGTGCTCCTCATTATGTGAAGCTGATTGTTTTTTCATGAATGCATTGCCCATATGCTACTTGAAGGAGTTTGCTATCGGTATTTGGTCAATAGGAAGAATCGTCCCCTTAGTATAAGTTTCGTTGTATGTTGTTATCGCGAATTTGATAGAAATACCTGGTCAAAACAAATGATCGACTTCCTTGGAGAATGGAGTTGCAGTTTGTTTAGCCGAAGTCGAGTTCTCTCAATCAACGAGGAACGATGGGACTTCTAGCAGGGATATTATTTTACTTTTCAAATTAGACACTTTCAAAAAAAAAAAAATCTACTACTTTATTAGTTGTTTGCTTTATACCCTGTACAAAGAGAGTTAATGCATTGTAATTGTTAGATCTTAATATGGATATTTTTTTCCCTCTAAAGTCTCTCTATTCCTTCCCTCTTCTCTTTCTCTTCTCCTCTCTCCCTCCTTTCTCAATCTCATTCTTATTCGATATGTTCTACATTGGGTTCATTCCTACCTCTCTGGACACTCATGTTTGGGGTAACAATGTAATACTAGGCATGTAATGACTAATTACACTAATAGAGAAGGAAATGCAAAAGCCATCCAACAAATAATTTCATCCTAGTGTTGAAGATTAATCTTTGACCAAGCTGAAATTATCGGTAGAACACAACATGAAGGCATGGAGCTGAAAATGCTAAGCAAGGTAACGACTAGAGAATATAGATAAGATCTGATAAGAAACGAATTCCATTTACCTGGGCTACAAGCAGCTATTTTAAAATCTTCTTGATCTTTTTTCCTCTTATCACATTATTTCAGTTCCTACAGAACCTTGAGGTAACATATTTTATGTTGGTCTTGTTTCTATCCCTAAAAACTTGTCATTACATTCAAAAAGGAAGGATATACCACTAACCACACAGAGATATGAGCAAAGCTTTTTGAGATATATAATTAACAAGCAATAAGAGATCCAAAAACCACAACAAACAAAACATCATGAAGCTTGCAACTCCAAAGATCGAGATGCACCATTAAATTCAACAACCATTAACAAGGTCAGGATAAAAAACTTCAGGTTAGTTTGAGAGCAAGCAAACATCAGTCAATAATAGTCTCTACACCCGATAGCTATAGAATGTCATATCCTAAACTTGATGGATGCAGAAAATTAAATGCAGCTCTTACAAAAACAATTCGCAGTGACTTCTTATATGAGTTAGCACAAAAGTATCGCAACCTCCATTCTATTTGCAAAGTTGAGCATATAACCTAAGATTGCTTCGTAAACTCAATTATTTAGAGCATAAACATGGTACTTATAATCAATCTGATGTACAAAGGGGATTAAAGTTATCCATAAAACAGGAAACCTCAAACAAATTTAAAGCATTTCATGAGTCCCGGCTAAGCCTTCAGATGAAGGCACGGTGGGCAGACAAAGAAGGGCCTGAAACTCCCAGTTCGGGGAAAATGTAAGATAAGGTGCAAAGCCTAGCAAATCAGCCATGTCAAGATTTCCCATACTTATCAATATATCCCTGCAATAAAATTTCCCAAATGTCAAACACCGTCGGACACACTTGATGCATCAGTGTTTAAACATATAAAACCAGTAGAAGTCAAGACACTAACCTCAACTAGCTTTGCAATTTTTGGCTGAGACACGGAAAGGTATAAATTAATATTTTCATCTGTGCTGGGAATTTGGTCAGGCTGCATTGTACTAAGAACCTTGTCGACTGCCTTCCTAACTATCAATTTATGAGCATCCCTGCTTAAAAGTCCCTCGCGCCAAGTTGGTTTCACCAATTCTTTTACAAATTCCACAAGTGCATTTTGAAAACTTTTCAAGGTTTTTGATTCTTTCTGCACATGTCCATCTGCCTGCATGTCAATGTCATGTTCATTGTTTTGGCTAACTTCCTCTACTTTTGGTTCTGTCTTATTCCTTGATCCATCACCTTCCTGTCTAGAACCAGAGTTCGATGTAGAGACTTTTTTGATATCTTTGACATGTACAGAATTCAAAAGGTTCTCATCTTCTTGTGAATTGTTCGACTGCAAGTGCGTGTTCTTGTTAGACGCCCTTTGATCAGAATAAGGAGATTTTAAGAGCCCATCTCCAACAACGGTTTGCTCAATGCTATGACGAATGGGATCGTATTGGTTTTCTTGAAATAATAACTTCTGCGTAATAGAATGCGATGGGCGGAAAGGAACGGACGGCTCCCAATCATCAGAAGATATCTTAGTTTTGTAGCCAGATGAGTGGTCTGCATCACTGAACACATTATTTCGAGAAAGACTTTTTGACTCGGAACCAGAAAAAGACGAAGTGCTTCGTCGAAAAGAAGAGGGTAAAGAAGTGTGATGCTGCCTACTGCTTTCCAAAAGCTCGAGGGTCGGAAGTGCATCAGTATTCCAAGAGAATGAACTAAAAGAGAATGGTGGCCTAGAAAGAGAATGGCTTAAGCCTCGCGAGATATGGTCACGGGATATAAACTGGCTTTTCTGATCAGTCATTCCCTCTATACTTGTCCCATAAGAGGAAATTCCCGTGCTTCGATAATTATCAGATGATATGCTATAGCAACTAGAGAAATCTCCATGAAATGCGGTATTCCTATAATTTGAAGAACTGCAAGTGACCAGTGGAGAAACATAGTGGCTATACTTCTCGCTATTCAACTTCGGCTTTTCTCCACTTTCCTGTGTTGGAAAATGTGCTGCCAAAGGAGCTGCAACAGCGAAAACCATTCTCATCTCTCAGTAGTGCCTCTTGAACAAACAACATGAAATAATAATTTCCAGAGTTACCAGTGAGTAGAATTTGAAATACCAAAAAACTTTATAAATTACCTTCCGCAGCCAAAAACTCACTTTTCTTCTTCGCCGTTTCTAAATCTCCCTCCTTTATATGAAGGAATCTACAAGAATTTCCTTTGATGCACCACCCCTTGGCATGAAACTCACATATAATCCTTGGTCTTTTATTCTCGGCACTAAATTCAGCAGTAGAGGACAAATATCTAGGTCTTATCTGCGGAGCATCCAACCTGAAGAAGACTAAATGTGAGGATCTGATTCTAGTATGGAAGACTTAAAAATTAACTGTTAATGTAGGGTACAGGTAAAATCAACATTTCGGCAGTTTGACAGTTGGAATTCAGATGGTGGTTAAACCTCGACAACGTTTGCTTTATGTTCTCTGCAGCTTCTACAGAAGTGTGAACATTTTCCTCGATGATATAGTCAACGTTAACCTTCTTCCTTGAATTATCAACAACGGATAATGTAGCACTAAATCCAGCAGAAGATTTAGTTTTTAATTCATTAATTCCCTCGCTGCCACAGAAAGCCTTTTGATTGCTATCCTTTGAGGTTCTTTCTCCTGCAAGAACCCCATTATTATTAGTGTGCACTATTGATTTTTGTGATAATAACCCAAGGACAATTAAAAAACTACGGCGCGATAGCAACAGATTATAACTTTTTGCTGTTTTTCTGGAGAACCTTCGTATTACCACATTATTTAATATTAAAAATCGTTACCATTGTGACATTGTTCCTCCTTATGTCTTGTTTCACTTGACTCGGAAATTATGAAATTGCCACTACTTTCTTCTATGGCAAGGATCCCTTGTGGATTTGCAATGGGGATTCCTGGAGTCACAGATCCTGATGTTAAATGCTCTTCAGGCTCCATAACTCGGTTAGTATCTACGAGGAAGAAACCCAAAAAGAAAACTCAAAAGAGAGACCAAAAACAATACCTAAACAAACATATTCGGATCCCTTCGGGTTGACAAAAGTGATTTTAAAAAGATGTCAGAGCTTGGAAAAGGATGCCTCCATGCACTTGTAACATTGAAGCAAACAAACATCAAGAATTGAAATAATTCTAGAATGATTTATTCAATAACTTAAGAGGGGTAATATTTCTTCACTCTTTATTCTGTGAGAACCAGGAAACCTAATTCATGACAGTATATGTGGAGTCGTTCAGTAAAGAAACTCATTTTCTACCAAACAAGGAACAAGCCTGGGACAATTAGCCTTGTGAAGAAGTCCCGACAAACAGTGTCATAGATGGATGAATTGTTGGATAGTATTAGAAGATGAGCTAGATACCAAATATTCAGATCATAACTCATATCATGAAGTAGTAAAGCAAGAAGGTACTATCACATGATGTGAAAATACAATGACGTCCTATAACTTGCATCAGAAACTACGTTTTATCAACCTAGGAAAACATTTTTCAAATGCATAACAAAAAAGCATTGAATAGTGGGTTAATCTATTAGTGTAGACCATACACCTAAAATGGTCCGGTAATTAAAACAAGAAAGTAAAAAAAAATAAGAATGATTGATAGCTGTTGACATAAAGGACAAGATAGGGGGACCAATGTGGATGTACAATTTTCCAACCAACACCAGGGTCAATCCTGGTCTTCATCTGGATCCTTGATGACCCAGGGTTTAAGTATCAAAACAGTCCTAACAATGTAATGCTAAGATTGATCACAGTCTTCACCCGAATGCTCAACAACTTTAACGCAAAGAATCCAATTTATCCTTAACAACTTAATACTAAGGGTGGTCAAATATTTTTTTTTTTTTTTTTGGATCCATAACAACCCTAGCCAGGGGGGATCAAAATTATCCTAGCAATTTAAAAGCAAAGGTTTGCCCCTTTTTCCACCTGAAAAGATTGAGGCAATTTTCAGACTTCTATTGTAACACATCAACAAAAATATGATATCGAGGAAACTAAGAAGCACAAACACGGATATATTTCGCGATTTTTAATATAGGGAATAGTTTTATTTATTTTCTCTAAAATTTTACATTGATATGTTTCGCACTTTTAACAAAAGACACGGGACGTGATATGTTGGACACTTGCCCGAGATTGTCCCTATAGTTGTTAAGGGTAAATTTCACATTGAAAAAAGGTGAAACGTGTAGAAATATAAGTTGAATCACTGGAGGATATCTAACATCAATAACAGTGCCTAGGGCGTACCAAAAAGGATTGAGTCACGTAGCATGAAAAATGGTTGCAGGAGGAACCAAAGAAAAACATAAATCATTTGTAAACCACCAAAAAATAGAGGCACTAAAAGACGTTAAAATATGTATAACAAGAAATATTTATCACAAATATCTAGGTTTTAACTCAAATTACACTTGCCGCACAAAATTGTAGATGGTAGCGGCAACTATTCTGACCGGGCGATGAAAAAACCAATGAAACTTGTGTTGCTCCAACACTATTAACTTCCTTTATCTTATCACTTTTTTATTCATATAGCATTTCTCTGATTTTTCCCAATGAGAACTGCTACAAGCACAATTTCAAGAGTGGCTATAATTC
>CAIGRE010254664.1:0-12028 GCA_903798275.1 Fraxinus angustifolia subsp. syriaca
ATGTTTTGTAAGTATTTTTTCACACCTCTTATCCACTATTTTGAAACATAAATGCTGTACAGATTTTTAAGTAGTTGGCTCATGGAAAATCAGGTTCTGAAAAATGGAATATGAAGGGTAAACAAGACTTCCTCTGTGTCTTGGAAATTTTTCAGAAGATGTAAGAAATAAAAATAAAGCCAAATGTTTTCATCTTTTCAACAATTCAGAATGCTTGCAAGTACAATGGTTTAGCCATTCCTCTCTCTCTTCACTTGTGCTATATTCTCTGTTACATCAAATTCTTCAACCGACATGTCTATTTCCTTCAAGTTACCACATAATTAAATGGAACTTCTTCATAGGCTAATATAATGTAATACTTTCAGCTATAGAACAAGTAAATAACCTCTATAATGGTCAAATCTTGGCATCAATCAATTGTACACTTCTTTTATAATCTCTCTTATCATAGTTCATGTCAGTTTCATAGCGTTCTCTATGATTGCAACCATTGTAGTTCTTTGATACACGTAGACTTCTCATAGGTAATAATGAGAATGTTTGGTTGCAAGCTCTGTCCCTTTTTTATGAGGTGAAACAAATGGACACATTGATTGATTCTGCTTTTTATGATGCTTTGACTGACATGCTGTAGTATTTGGTTAGGTAATTTATTAATTTAACTGAAAGGTTATCTCGCTTTACTGGAGTTCATAACTTCTCAATTAAATAACTGTAATTTATGGGAAAATGGTACCAGTTCTTTATTTTTAGCCAAATCATTTTTGTAGAATCTATGATGTTGCATCTTTAGTCAGTGGTTTCTGTGTAATTCAATTCTATTTTTATTGTTTCTTTCCATTACTTGTTTATATGTATTACAATGAGATTGATAACCTCTAAGGAGTAAGGAAACATTGATTCTTACATTTGGCACCTAACCTGTCCAAAATCTGGATACAATTTAGCCTAAATCATGTGGTTTATTTCCTTTAGGGTCATGGTGAGCAAGTCTTTTTTACTAATCTAATTAAACTTTGATTTCTTCTTTCAGGGTCTAATTATCATTGTACATTGGTTAGAACTAATATGTCATTGACGTTTAGTGCAGCAAGAACAAAAAAATACGCATCTTCCTGTGAAGTTGGGAACTCCTATCAGAGAATGGATTACTTTTGCAAGATACTAATGCCAAGTGATACTAGCACACATGAAAGCTTCTCTGTTCTTGGTGATGGTAGTCCCATAATATCATAATTTGACCTCATGCAATAATGATTCGTATTTAATCTTTCCATTTTATGCCCAGGATTTATACACACGAACTCATTGCGAGACGATGAATGGAAGTTTAGACATATAAGCTTCTAAGGTAGTCTTTTATCAGAAAAATTCACTTTCGTGTTGTCTTCAATATGTTTTTATTGATTGGATAGATGATTTTATGATTATATCTAACATCTTGACAAATTAGGACAAACACAACAATGTGATGGGTAATGCTATACTTAAGCATACTATTGAAAATGTGATAGCGTTAGATGAACAAATAGATACAACAAAGGATGATTGTAATGATGAAGAATTATTCTTTATATAATTTTCTGGATGTAATTTGCTCTTTGTTTTATTTTTTTACAAAACAATTTCGAAAGATAAATTTTCTATGGATCTTGTTTAATTTTTTTTTTATTTCTTCGCTGTCTTTGAATGTTTTATAAATGTATTATATGGATGAAATCATATGTAAATTTATTTTGTTCAATTAAGCTCATTTTGCTAACATTACTTATATCTCCCTTTAGTCTTTCATATTCAACGTTAATATTACCTTCAAAATAACAAAGTTCGTGCATTGCACGGCCCTAACTAGTTAGGAGAGAAATTTCAAATTGTAAAATCACTTTCCAATTAAATTTGTGAATCGTGTTGAGATCCCGTAAAGCTCAACATTGTATAAAGATCGGTGCTACTTGTTTGTAAGTCACTAAAAGCATTGTAAAGTGTTGAATTGCACCACAAGTCAATCAACATAGTGAAAATGTATTGCTCATGTTTGAGAACTTGGTAACGGAGGACGTAAATCATTGCTTTGGATCGAACCTCCATAATTATATTGTTTGCATCATCTCTCTTTTACTTATTGCATTTAAATTTGGGCTTACTATTTAAACTTATCTATTTTGTCTTTACTTGCTTGTATATATATTAATTTTTCGAAAAAATCTTAAATAACCAATTCATCCCCCATCTTGGTTAGCCCTTTTTGGGCTATCAAAATGAGAATCATATAGAATTGAGCATCATAACTTTATTTATAGTTTCCATATGTATTTCAGTTTTTTTCGAAAAATTAATATATGAATTGAGCATTATAACCCTATTTATAGTTTTCATATGTATTTCGGTCCATCATGAAATTCAATCCTAATAGATTCAGTCTCTACACATTCTTAGGTTTAACCTTAAGATAACATTTATACACAATTAAACATATGTAGGCACACATAACAAATTAAAACCCAACAATCTCCCAGTTGTAACACACGTATTACCTTATAAATGTGCATAACCTTATGACGTTAAAACTTTTGGTATTATAATCACAAGCATCTCCAAATAATCTCGTCCATTAATTATGATAATATAAGATCAAAGTGGTCTTCGTTACAAGTATCATAATTAAACCTATCAATTGTCACATATATCAATACAATCAAATGACATAAATCAACTATAGATATGCAGCATGGAAAGTATGTGTAATATAATACAGACATATATATTCCCAACTGATCATACTTTATTCTTTAATGAGATCAAACCAAAACTTTAGTCAGAGTGAAACTGAATTGAATACTTTATTCCTACAGAATAAACCAAATATCTATAAGCATAAAATGTATTTGAATTAGACAACCAGCAAATACAAAATCTCACAAACTATCATATCATCGAAAGATGCAACATATATGAGCAGTGCACTCACGAAAGACTTTGGGTGGTAGTTTTTTAGTAAGCAGATCCGCAACCATAGAGTTTGTCCTAATATAGAAACTTGACCACTCTAGATTAGTTCTTTAACAACTAGGAACTTAATTTCTATTAACATTGACATCATCGAGCTCCTGTTGAAATACAATACTGTTATTGTCACAAAATGACTTAAGTGGTCTTTCAATTCAATCCAAAACGTGTCATCTAGTAACAAAGTTCTGCAATCATAATCCATGATCAAATTTAGAATATCCAATGATTTCCACTTGATCCGATTTATTGAACGTGATTATGTAATTCCTAATTCCCTATAGATACCGAATAACCTACGACTGTTTTCCAAATATCCATCTCAGAGTTACTTAAACATCTGCCCAACATTCCAACAATGAATGTTCTATCTGAATGTGAGCAAACCTAAGTATAAATTAAACTCCCAACTACTGAAGTACAATGAATTTTTTGTATTTTTTTCCTTTAATTTTATCCTTATGACATATATTGAGGGTAAAGATAGATGCCTTAAAAATAAGGGTATGACCTGATTTACATTCCTACATCCTAAATCTTTTAAGAACCTTATCGATATAGCTTACGTGATAGTCCTAAAATCCATTGAAAATGATCCCAATGAATTTGCATCCTTGATAGGAAATAGGTGTCAACTCTTTCATTTCCAAATTTCATGACTGAAATCTCTTGATTTCATACAATAAGCCTATATTATTGCAGGCAAATAGTATTTAATAGACATACAATATTAGAAATATCCTTACTCCAACTGAAATTGTGATATACACGACCATCAACTGCATTCATTTCAAAATCAAACGAGATAATTATTTGATAAAATTTGTGATATCATTGACAAGAAGCTTGATTAAGTTATAGATGAATTTCTTTAATTTGTAAATTATCTGGCTTAGTTTAAGATCAAAATATGTCACAAGTGCCATAATAGTTCTAAAAGAGTTTTTCATAGAAATCTAAGAGAAAGTCTCTTTTCTTTCTGAATAAAATCATTTGTTACAAGAAGAGTCTTATATATTTCCACATCACCCTACAAATTCCTCTTAATTTTAAATATTCATTTACAACCAATAGGTTTCGCACCCTCAGGCAATGTGATGAGTTCCCAAATGTCATTGTCTTTCATAAACATTATCTTTTTATTCATGACATCAATCCACTGTTGAGAACTATTTTTTTGCAGGAATGATGAAAGTTGATTGATCAAATCTTCCATCAATCCACTCTCATCCTCATGTTTTTGGAAAAAGACTATAAAGTCATTCACAATTGCTTCCTGAATAATATTGGAGCAAGAATTTGTCACTGATCCTGATAATTGTCCATTAAAACAGAATGGATATATACATATCATTCCTCAAAGACAATATCTTTATCCTTAAAACTTTATCTCCCTTGGAAAACTTTATATCCTCAAAAAATCGAACATTTTCCATTTCGAAAATTGACTTAGTAGTGAGATATTTTAAAAAATTTTAACCCCTTAACAGTTTTTTTACTTGGAACTTTATTAAGAATTCAAAAAACAATCTTTAGTGCTTCTTCATAGAGAGATTTTGACAAAGTGAAATGACTAATCATACTTCTTATCATCTACCCTCCTAGTTCATTGGCCATACTCTACCCTCCTATATTTATATTTTGTTTTTAGTTTTCGTTTTCAATTTCAATATTAAAAAAATAAAAAATCCCATTGGGTACCTGTCGCAAAAATGGTCCGGATTTATCTGGAGTCTATGGAATCCTAGGTCAATTTTTGCATCCAAATGGGTTGCATCTAATCAAAACAACCTTCATGTTGGTGGAGACATTTATAAATTCAGAAACAAATTAGACTCAGTCTTATTTGCTAGCATGAACCCTATACACAAATTTATATACATGCAATTGATTGGTTGTATTTGTCTACAAAAAGATTATAAATCCAAATGAACTTCAGATAAGGTCCTGGTCAACTGGCCCGAATTTCACAATTCAATAATTTTCGAATTCTCTAAATTCAAACAAATTCAACTATTTGGCTTTTCCCCTCCAAGTGCTGGTTCATTCGAGTTCTAGTTTCACTCTGTGTCTGTAAATAAAATGCAAGATAAATTTCAATAGATGGGATGGGAGGTGAGGGGAGGTAACACTTGTAAACCATTACGTACCTCCTACCTTATACAATGGAGATAGATGGGATGCATATTGAGCACTTTCTCCTTGTGCATCATTACTTTGTCCTAATAGTTGATGTATTGGCCAATTGAATGGTGAACTTTATAACCATAAGAGAAAATATTTGGTGGAGGGTACTCAGCCTTTTAGCCATTTATTTCTCATTTTCTTTTTGAAGAGTGAAGTTGGCGTGGGATTACTTAATTTAAATGAAAAATAAATAAAAAAGAGAAATGAAACGAAAAGGAAAATGGATATAGAAAGTAATTACCGAAGAAATAGGAAACACAAATCTGTACTTCTCGCACCCCCACCTTTGCCACTGCCTCCGTGCAACCTCCCTTGCCTCATCCGCGTGCAAGATGATCACCTATTTGGGCTCTCCCCTCGCCATCCTCACCTCTACTTCATAAAGTGCCTCACTTCATCAAGAACTGATCAATTTTTTTTATTTTTATTTTTTATCTTTATTGACATTTTGTTTTACCTGAAATAAGGGTAACTGTCTTTCCAATATTCTTTTCAATAAAAAAAATAACTTCAAACCGTTCAAGTGGATGAAATAGACAGTAGGGATTAAGTTGCTACACATTCTCTCTTCAGCAATAAAAATTAAAAAAATGAAGATACGAACTTCGAGTAATGGTTCCACATATTTTTTTCTAGTTATTAATAGGCTTTCTCACGCATCCAAAGAAGAAAGAAAATTGGTACATTCAACAATTATCATAACTACTTAAATTGGTAAAAATAAATAGTGAAAATTGCCACTTCAATAAAGAGTAGTGCATAATATCTTCACAAGAGAAGTTTCACACGTTACCATAATTTTTCTTTTTGGATAAAATGACGACGAGGACTGACAATTTATAACTAGAGTTAAACACACGAAAGAAAGAGCAAAAACATTTCCGAATTCACCTTCAAATCCACTTGTTGAACACAACACCACATGCATCGAACATAAGTTATCCTAATAATGCAACAACAGATAACGATTCAACTTTCTTCTACATGAAATAATACTCATCTTTTGCTATCAATTTGGCCAAGCAAACTGCTTATTGATCTAGCCTTCACCATACAAACTTTGGTCCTCTTCTTCGTGAACTTAACTCGTTTCTTCTCATCATCATTTTCAATTTCATGTAATCCTTTCGAGTTGTCCACATCTAAGGCACACAAGATAGATGACATCGATCGAGTAGTCTCAGTTGGAGATGGGACTTCCATTTGTGCACTCATAGAGCGATTACGAACAGTACTGGTCATGCTATGAAGCCTCCCTTTTCTCAAATGATGCTCACACAATGCATAGCCGACGAGGGTTGGTTGGCAGCATCTCCATCCTCTCCCATTAACTCGACTGCATCGGGATCCCTCCAATATAACATTGCCCCTCTTCTTATTCGGACTATAATTTCCATCATGATCAGCTTTATCCACACTATCATTTTCTTGCACGCATTTTTTATTTATCTTCGATTTCATCCTCGCTTTCGTCAATGTCTCATTGCTGGCACATCTCTTCGAGGTTCCTTTTCGTTTCTTCAATGGAACTATTTTTTCTCCTTCGCTCCATCTCCCATCTGATTATATATGTAGTGTAGTGCAATTATGTGACGAAACAATAACAAATATATAAACAGTGGATCAATTGTTTACCTGCAGGATCAGAAGAAGAAGAAGAAGATGGCTGCAGAACTTTGATATCTACTTCTTGAACTAAAATTCTTGCATTCCTGAAGAATGAGAAAAAAAAAAAAATGAAAATAAGTGCAATTGACATGGAGAATGATGTATATAGAATATGTAAGATGGGGGACCAGCATACATATACCATGATAACATGCATCACATGGAGCATTCTTGTTTTCCCAGAAAATTGTAAAACTAGAAGTAGATGAGGAGGGAGGGATACCATAAAAACACCCTCAAACAGTATTAATTTCCACTTACTTTTATACATATAAATATATCTATATTATGTTATGTTACGTTATGATTGGCTGTTAAATCAAGTTATTACATGGGTTTCTCTCTCCTTTTCCAAATGTTACCTGATATCATCACTGCTGTGCTCCCCACTTTCCATTTCCTTGCAAAAAGTAAATCAAGAAAATGAAAATTCCACATATTTACAGAGAATATAATGCATAAGCTTCTTGGTGCAGTTCCAAGCAAACCCCTACCTTTTGCTCTCCAGTTATGGCAGCGTTAGGGTGCAGTGCCCATTTGATTATCACCATATTTTGGTCAGAAGGCTTCTGTGGAGGATTCGAGGGCTGATCGGATTTGGGCTTAGCTTGATTTCCATTTGAAAGTGATTGGTTGAGCTGGAGATCTGAAAGGGGTTCCGAAGTAAAACAAGACGACGCAAAACGCTTCCTGATCCTCATAGATCAACTACACAACAGGAGAGTATATAAAAATTTGAAGAAGAAGAGGGCTGAAGGGATATGAAAGTTGAGTTTTCTCTTGTTTGTGCAAGGTTTTGCAACCTCTCTCTCTCTCTCTCTTACACACACAAATGTTTGGGTTTCTCTCTCTAACTTTTATCTGTTGCACCACACATGAGGATTCGTGCATAACAAGAAGAATAACAAGTTGCTGAGGATGGCACGCGTGAGGGTAGATAGAGAAGATTAGGCACGTGTAAAGTGGGGGATGGGGGAGACATGTATAGACGGTGACAACGTGGATAAGCGTGTGAGATAGAGAGTACAAGATAATGGGAAAGTTGGGGTTGTTTTTTTATCCAAAATAAATTATAAACTATTATGGGTCCACTTTTTCAACGACCAAGATGCTCTCCTCATTGTCGATCCAAAAATTCTAAAATTAAGGAGTAATAATATAGTTTTGCTTTTCATTTGCATTATTTAATTTGGCATTTGATCATCCCATCTCTTATATATACATATATTTAGCTCATTTTTGTTTAAATTTTAAGAAAAAGAAATTGAAGTATAAAAATTGAAACAAAAAACCTTCCACTTTATTTTTCATTTGGACTCAGTACATGATTAACAGAGTTAATTTTTTTAGTTGTTTATAAATTACGATTCTTAGAAAATGTGTTTATAATAAATTAATTGTCTTTTAAAATGTGATAATAAAATATATTTGGCAAATTTTTTTAAAAAAAATTAAACAACGGCAAACATACCCTTAAAGTTAAATGGGGTGCATGGATTGGGTTTTTGCGGCACAAATCGAAACACATACTCAATTTAAATGCATACTATCACAAGATTTAAGTGCCCATCGCTCTCCCCCCGGAGCATAGCTATATCAACGAGTCGAGTCGAGTCGAGCTAAACTCGAACCCAAAAAAAATAAGTTCGGGCTCGACTTGAACTTTTTTTGGCCGGACTTTTTTTGGCCCGAACCAAGTCGAGCAAAGCCCGACCAAAAAAATGAGACTCGACCCGAGCTTTTGGCCCAGATTGAACCGAGCCGACTCGAGTTTTTTTGTTTTTTGAATTTATTTTATATATAAAAATATATAATTGCTGCCTTTGTAGACATCTTTACAAAAATTTCATTAAAATTTTCTTTTTTTAATGGTTAGGCTCGCCCGGGCCATGGGCTGACCCGGGCTTGGTTAGGTCGAGCTCGAGCCTTAGCTTTTTTGTCATCCCTATCGGGGCATGACTCAGTGGTGCAAAGGAAATGAATGAAGTAGTCTCAGCTAAGGTGACAGTCGCATGCGTGAAGGTTCGATTCCTATCTCTAATAAGATTTGGAAGTGAACTCTTTGTGGACACTAGTATGACAGTTATTGTACCTTGACCTAATGAGACACATTCTGCGATTTACATTCTCCACGATACTCTAGGGGCGGGACGACGCTTTTCTAAGTGCCCATCAACAATGGATTTCTGATTAAAAAATAAAAAAATTATTGTGAATTTCAAAATATATATATATATAATTAAAAATAACAGTTGATCAAATTATAAGCAAACAGTACAAAATGGGCAAGGACTTTTCATGACACAATCTTGAGTATCTTTTGTAAGCAAAATATTCCTCCCCAATTGAATAATAAGAAAAATGGTTTGTAGCCGTTTTTGATAAATTATAAAATTTTAATTTTTTAATCATAAATTCAGAATTACTATTCATTATCGTCCACGAGTTTCATGATACCACCATTTTTCCTCCTGAAGAAAACCAATAATATTTTCTGGAACTGAGGTTTGGTGAACCCTTGCCCCCTTTCACCTTTCTTTATCAATCCGTATCTGTTTACTCGGGTCTATTTGATTATTTCTAATTTTTGCGTCGCATTAAATGTCAACAATTCTTGCAAATGTTCTGATCTTTTCTCAAAAAAGAGTTGCAGCTTTGACAGATAATTAGTTTTATTGATTGATTAAGAAGAAGAAAATTAAGAGAATGAATTCGGAATTGCTTGAATAAACAAGGATGCGTGGTTAATGTTGAGGGAACTCGAAATTCAATTAGAACTTTTCCATCCTGAAATGCTAATGAGGTTGTGCTTTAATTGCTTCTCAATCTCGAATATATGATTATATTTCGAATTTGGCAAAAATCAAAGTTATAGCTACGGTCATAAATAAAGTGGAAGTAATCCCGTGCTGGGTTGCTATAGTTTTTAAGCGAATGTGAAGTTAAGCCTGAAAATTCATAAGAATTTAGCTGCTAGAATTTTACAGAACACACATGATCTTAACTGAACCTATCTTCTAACTATTTTGTAATGAGATAGATGGCAGTAGAGCGGAAAGCAGAACATATATGTAAAGTCTGGCTTAGTTTCCCAGTGCACCTTCTAACAAAGCCTGGCCTATTTGCTGCGCCCCTCCTTCAATTATTCCAGTAATTGCAGCCTCAACTATTTCCTTGACAATATCGTTTCGTCTTGCAGGTTGGACATACCCTTCATGGATAGGCAAGACCGGTGCGGTATAGGAATGATGCAATTGATGAGAATGAGATGATGGTGCCGGCCCAACTGAATAGCCAGGAATTGGATATGTGAGTGGAGTGTACTGGACTCCAACTTGTGGTTGCCGTCGGATTTGAGGAGGAGGGACACTTCTGGACTTAACAATCTGAGGTTGATTTTTCCTCTGAATTCCTGAGATAGAACAATCTTGTTTCATACTAGATTGAGGTTGTAATTTTACACTATCCTTTGCACACTTGAGATGGGCATCAAACTCACACATATTACATCGGTAGAGCCAATGATTTGATCCAGATCCTCCACAGATATCACAAATAAAGGCCTTGTCTCCGTAGGGTGACTCAAAGCATAGATTAAGTGCATGATCATGAGCATTAGACTTAACTGATGAACGAAGAAATGCACAAACAGTATGCAAATCAAGATGGCAGTTTCCACAGTGGTAATAGAAGCCAGTACCTTTTGTTCCACACGCATTGCATTCAAATGCGCCTTCCGAGTAGGGAGGAGCAGCAAGCAAACTTAAGGTATGGCTATCTGCCTCATGTTTGAAATGTTGGGGCATTTTAGAGCAAGGTTTGTGTAGGCAATAATTGCAGGAATCACATGCGTAAATCACTCCTGAGGCTTGTTTGGTACAAACTGAACATGTTAGTCTATTAGGGGTTGATGAGGGTTTGAAAGAAACTAGTTTCAAAGGATGAGGATGGCTAAAATGATTGATGAGCAATTCAGCTTCAGGCTTTTCCATTTCTTCTTCCTTCTTGGCAAAATCAAGAATGTATGTGTAAGAATATATATATTGTATAAAACAGAATGTGAACTCATTCACTTTTGATCTTTCTTTTTAACTTCGATGATTTGTCATTTAGGAAAATTGCTTTACACTCAGACAATTTATGCATCAATTGAAGGAGAAATCGATGTGACCTAAAAAATTATTAAGGTTAGTTTTTAATTACGTATTGGGAAAATTTCGCATTCACCTTGGGACTATCTAATAAGTGTATTTTATACACTTATTCGGGGGCCTAAAATATTGGTATTTGGTAATTCTTTTGAAAAATATATTATAAATTGTTGTTTTTTATGTTATATATGTAAAACTCAATGGTTGAACGAGCAATTGGAAGAAACAAAAGAAAAACAAGGAAAAGGGGCAAAATCCAAAGTTTGAGGACCAAATTGTAAATATTTAATATTTGATTCAGATACCACAATATGATACTTTAAAGATTGCTAGGAGACAATTGAATGGAATTAGAACTAAAAAAAAAAATGGAATATGATCAAAATATTATCAAAATGAATTTCCAACTGCATAAGTTATATTCTAGATTTTTAGTCGAATATTGAGATCCATTTTTGGCATAGTAAACGTCCAAATTGGAAATATTATAATTTAGCAAAGTTGTAGCACTTTGAGTTATCTTTTAAACGCATTTTGAATCGTTCCAATCAAACATTATGAGAGAATGTTATGACCAAAATATTATCTACTATGCAAAGACAAAAAAATCCACTCACAAAGACAACTTTCATTATTCGATTGGAACTCTTTTGAAAATCAATTTGGACGGATATTCAACTAATTTTCTACTCTTACAAATACCTAACAATATAATACATATTAGAGACGTCTCATATACATCTCATACTCCAATATTCATCCATTATTATCATCAAATAAGAAAAATTAATAATTTTGTATGAGAATTGAAAGGGACTTGCAAGAATTTAATCAATTGAAAATTCAAACTTGTATTTGGGCAAAGAAGAGCAGGTGGAAGTGAAAATTCATCAAGAAACCATTGAAGAGATTCAAGATTTCAAGATTCATCTTCACAAATTATCAAAAATCCGGGTTTTGTCTTTTTACTTATATATGATTTCTTGTAATTTCGATATGTTAGGCTAATATTA
>CAIGRE010254686.1:0-17341 GCA_903798275.1 Fraxinus angustifolia subsp. syriaca
GGGGATAGTGTTGGAAGATACCTTTTGCAAGAAGAAAGCACTGCACGTGGTTCTAAGAAAACGACTCAATATCAAGAGCCTGTGATGAAGTCAGTAAACCGAAGTGCTCACGCGTCTCCTCATTTTGCCGTTGAATCTTCTTGCAGGCATAATGATAGTGCACCAGTATCGACAGAAGTTGAAATCCAAGAAATGGAAGCGGGATCCTGTCAGGAGGAAATCAACATGTCAATCCCTTCTCTGCCTTATTGTAATGCTGATTATAATGTCCTAAAGAGAGACAAGAACTTTACCGGATCAAACAAGGTTGTGAGGGGTCCAAGTAAATATACTTCAGTCTCTATTAAAGTCGCAAATAAAGCGGCACCTAAACTCCGGAGGAAAAGAAGGTTGCAGACTTTACCATTGTCAAGCATGGTGAAAAGCAGTAGGGATGTCAAGTCAACAAGAAGCACTTCTTGTCCAGTCAAACCAGCTGTCCGCAACAAGAATCTTATTGTAAGGAAATCAAAGAAGGTATCGGTGTCAACAGCTGGAAATTCTTCTGCATCATATGAAGTAAGCAGTGCTTTGGATCACAATTCTGGCCCATCAATCTGTCAGAGGTGTCAGTGTTCTTTGAAGGACACAAAAAATGAGTCTCATAAGGACAACCCAGTAACTACCATTGCTAAAGTGAGTACGAGTAGTAGGAAGTATGATGCAATCAAATCGGACTTCATTCCAAATGGCTGTGAAGTTGGTATCACTCCTTTGGCGAAAACTAACATTACCTCAAAATATATAGAGAAAGGAGAACTTTCCCAAAGCTCAAAGAGCAGTATCTGTGATTTTAGTAGCAGCACTACTAGTCTCAGTGAAGACAGCAATCTAAGTGGGTTGAGTTGTGGCAATAGACCGCATATGTCTAAGAATTCAAGGTGGGAAGCGATCAACAATATAAGAAAACAATACGGATTCCTAGGATTGAATCACTTTAATTTATTGAAAAAGCTTGGTTCTGGGGATATTGGAACAGTTTATCTGGCTGAACTGATAGGAACGAACTGCTTGTTTGCAATAAAGGTTATGGATAACGAGTTCTTGGCAAGAAGGAAGAAAATGCCTAGAGCCCAAACTGAGAGAGAAATTCTGAGAATGCTGGATCATCCATTTCTCCCTACTCTGTATGCCCAGTTTACTTCTGACAATTTGTCATGTTTAGTTATGGAGTTCTGTCCAGGTGGAGATCTACATGTCCTCCGACAGAAGCAGCCTGGCAGATATTTTCCTGAACAAGCAGCAAGGTATGAAATTTAATCTCCGCTTGTCGCGTCTTGCTTATTTGCAACAGGAAAAATAATGAACAACAATAGTCATGAGGATTGTAATTTATGCTACAAGTTTTATCTGTTAGTTCTATGCTTGACTATTGAAACTTTAATGTGTAATGTTATAGAACTGGTGATCAGTGCCTTGAATTTCAAAAGAAACCAATTCTTTATTTCATTTTAGTTAAAGAGTGTTGAGTGTTTGCCGTTGTATTTACTGTAAATGGTGCAATTACATTTTTAAATAAACATTTATTAGCTTTGGCAATGAGCTGGCAAGCGTGAAAATGATATTAACAAGATTCTTAGGATAGTCAAAATGGATTATCATCTAAACGACTGCACGTTGAATGTAGCTTCTGAAAAGACGCAAATAGAAGTTTCTTTTCCCAACACGATGAATGTAGTTTCTGAGAAGATGCAAATAGAAGTTTCTTTTTGCAACACAGATGAAACTAAGTCAAATGCGTAAACTGTGTGACCTTTGAAGTGTTTCTTTGAGTTTCTTGTCCACTCCTGAGTATGGTGCATACCTGTAATTAAAAGAAACTGGGGCCCACTTGAGGAACTGATTCATTATGTTTCCTAGTTGTATTCTTTGCTTATAACTCTTCCATATTTGCAGATTCTATGTTGCTGAGGTCCTACTTGCTCTTGAATATTTGCACGTGCTTGGTATTGTGTACCGAGATTTGAAACCTGAAAACATTATGGTCCGAGAAGACGGTCACATCATGCTAACAGATTTTGACCTGTCACTTAGATGTTCTGTTAACCCGACCCTCCTTAAATCTTCTTCATTGGGAATGGAGCCACCAAGGATATCTGGTCCATGTGCAGGGTCTAACTGTATTGATCCTTTCTGTGCTGGACCTGCATGTCAGGTTTCATGCTTTAGCCCTAGGATTTTACATGACAGTGCAAAGGCAAGGAAGCAGAAAGCCGAAGCTTCTGCCCAGGCTAGATTGTTACCGCAGCTTGTGGCTGAGCCGACTGAGGCAAGATCCAACTCATTTGTTGGTACCCACGAGTACTTGGCTCCAGAGATCATTAAAGGAGAAGGTCACGGGAGTGCAGTCGATTGGTGGACATTTGGTGTTTTCCTGTACGAACTTCTGTACGGGAAGACACCCTTTAGAGGTGCTGGTAACGAGGAGACATTAGCCAATGTGGTGTTGCAGAATCTCTGGTTTCCCGACAGCCCAATTGTCAGTTTTCAGGCAAGAGATCTCATCAGAGGTCTGTTGGTGAAGGAACCCGAGAACCGGTTGGGGACAGAGACGGGAGCTGCCGAGATCAAACGACACCCATTCTTCGACGGACTAAATTGGGCACTGATACGCTGCACCATTCCACCTCAAGTTCCCGAGTTCTATGATACTGGAATTTCCAAAACAGCAGAGGAGGAAAAGTATCTGGAATATGGAGAGCACTTACAATTTGAGTTGTTCTAGCTAGAGCACATTTGTTCGGAAGAAAATTAGTGTCTTGTAAGCTTTAGCCACCAATCCTTGTAAGTACATCCTTCTTATAATGTATATTGTTGAGAGTGCCGCCCAAAGTCTCTTTTTCTGGGCATGGCACTGGAAATCTATATTATTGTGACGATTTAGTCCAAAAACGCATCTTTCATGGTTTTGCATGATATTCAGTTGAGTTGATTCCTCAAAGATAAAATTCGTCCACCCGACTTTCACTATACATTTACTCGCGAAAGTTGTGCTTGCTAGTCCTTTGGCGAATCCTTATCCTAGCATAAGTTTCACTTACGTTGTTTAAGGGTCTGTTTGGCAAATTTTTTTAATAAAAAGTCAAAAGCCGTTTCTAAGATTAAGTTGTTGCTTTTGAACAATAATTTATATTTTTTTGGAGTGCTTGGTTTGATAAAGAAAAGGAAGTTGATACAAGATAGATAAAGAAGCTCTTGAATAAGTAGAAATAAAAATAGAAATCCTGCGAAAAAACGAGTCCTCGTATGCTGATTTGAAAGAGGTACTTCGTGTGGAGATGGGTGTTATTCTTCCTTGCCAGATGAATTTTCACAGGGGTCTTACAAGTCCCTCACAAGGGGTTGGCCCTATATGTATTAAAAAAAAATTGTGCGGAGTGCATTATGTGTGTGTTGTCTGTACAACTTTTTCTAAAACAATTCTGTACACCAAGGAGGGTTCGAGGAGATGGCAATGTGACCAATTTTCTGATTTTTATTTGTGCTATGAAAAAATTAATAAAAACTTCATGTATATTAACAGAGTATTTATTTCTAGTCAGTCCATGCTCTAATAATTAGTACTCAATAAATTTTTAAGTGAAATTGACTTTGGTTTTTACTTTGCTTTTATTTATTTCTAAAATGCTGATTTTCAAATACAGGGCGTGTTCGACAGTGATTAAAATCGGATTAAAATTGAAAAATTAGTCGTTATTGTTGATTTTTATTAGATGAGTGAGATTCAATAACGATGATATTTTCAATTTTAATTAAATTTTAAGCTGTAGCACATATATCTTTTTCAGAAAAATCTAAAAATATATCCCGACGATTCTGACTAGTTCGTTACTAGTCCAAGTTCACAAAATTCACACAGTAATGGCGGCGAAGGCAGAGAACGAAGACTCCGACGAGTTCGTAACTCTCACCTGCACCAATCTCGATGCTTCGGAGCGGAACGAAAACTCGGACGCCGATGAGATCGTAATTTCAACGGCCGGTGTCGGCAGTTGGGACTTGCAATTAATTTTCAGTTACAAAGTCCTCAAAATAAAAGCCAATCCAAAGAGGCAAATAACCTCCCTATTCTCAATCATGACCGAATTTAATGAAACTAAACTACATACGGTTTATTGTGTGTTTCTATCTGTCTTATCCTTGTTTACAAAATTCACAGGCTGATTGAAAAATCTTCTTATTTTTGTGGACTCCTACGTGGAAGCTTTTGGTAATTGAATTTACGATCACCTTTTTTCAGAAATAAATTTCCACGTGTCCTCATAAACTTTTAATAAATTTTACTGTGTTTTGAACTAATTATATATTGTTTTCTGGCGTATTTTTTCAGTGAATCTAGGCAGAAATATATTTCGATACATTGGGATACAGAGTCGTTTTTGTGTGTTTTAAGGTTCATGTTTGGATGCAAGGTGGATATTACGACTGATAATTTTATTCCTATGTACGAGGTAACTCGCATTTTAAATTTTTTGAATCGTTGTTATTTTTTAAATTTTGATGTTAATTCACGCAAAATTTTCTACGCTTGAAGCGAAAATAGTATGTTATGTATGTTAGCATGGACCAGAAAATGACAGTCTATTATTGGTATAGGGCGAAAGAAACATTTTTGTATTATTATTGACCTAAGCTATGTAAATAGACAATCGAGATAGTTCAGGTAATTTACAGTTCATAGAGGAATTGCCAGTTTACTGGATTATGAATTTGAAGGCTAGAATATATTGATTGATTCAGTTTCATAATTACAGTCAGGGCAAAGTGCATGAACACTACTGAATGGGGCACACTTTGGCTCCGTTACTTTTGGGAAAATTTCTCCTCTTTCCTCTTTATCATTCTGTCATTTTTTGAATTTCTCATGGCTTTGCTATCTTTGTATGAAATTTTTCTTTGACGTCCTCTGCTATGCAGTTGATACTGCACTTCTCTTAACTGATCGATTGATTAAAAGTTATTGAAAAGTGTGATATATCCCATCTCAATAGCTAAAAACTTTTTTCGCATGTACTCAGGCTGCTTTATTTTTCGGAGTGGAGTCTCTTCTCTTGAAATGTCATGTTTGGTTAAATGAAGTAACATCGCTCGAAGGACTTCGATCACCGGAATTATGTCTGTATGATTTGGTTCACATCTGGAATTATGGTTTTGAGCACTGTAAGTATTTTCATTTGTTCATACTAATGCTAGGACTTGTCGCAAACAAATTAGAAGTGAGACTTTTAAGATTTTTAATAAGTAGAATAATTATTTGATTTCCTTATATTCTCGACATATTATTATCACTGCATCTTATAGATGTAAGTGGAATATTTTGCAGCCAATGATTTTATCCTACAAAAATCTAGAAGCTATCTAGCAAGGAACTTTGTAAGTGCTTGGCTTTGCCACAATTATTCTCACTGAGTTTTACTGAATAAATTATTCTAGATTGAACAATGGCATCTTTGTTTTAGCAAGATAAATTAGAATTTCTTATAGTGCTATAAATGAGCTTAATGTTGGGTATATTAGTCCTTTTTGGAAGTTAAAATAGTACTGCATAGAACATGGATGACTGTTAGATGGTTATAGTTTTTACCACCGGTAATTATCACTCCCATTGACAGCTGGATCTCTAGGAAACTTTTGTATTTGCTAGCAACTGGAGACAAGGGAATTAAATGGATCCTTGTCATGAAGGCTTAATTCTCATAGTTGTGTTTCTTAAGAATATTGACATGGATAAAATCATGAGAGAAATGTACAACTGTTTGATCCATGTAGGTTTATTGGAGATTAAATGAAAGAAAACACGAGAAAAGAAATTTCTTAGTATGAAAATCAATAAAAAAACATAACTGAATAATGACTGTATTCACAATTAAAACCCTATTTGCAGACACTGCTAGCCCCTACCATGGAGTATAATAAAGTGATGTATTTATCAACATTCTAGTTCAATTTTTCGCTCAAAATGTATGGTAATGATACTATAAAAAGGAGAATCAATAATGAACCTAAGAATTATAATTCAATTTGTATAATTTTACAACGGAAAAGATATGATAATGATGCTGTTTCTGAATAGAATGTCCAGCATCTGGATTTTGTTGATTAAGAAAATGAAACAGTTACAATATTTTACAGCAACCGATAAGAGTAATTCTAATTGCTAAAACTATCAGATATTCAATTTAAAAGAATGTAAAAATAACTTCTTTATGATTTTTCTAAGTAGCTGTTACAACATATATGCCATTTCCTTTCACCATTCTGATCATATATACATGTCGTTCTCTGCAGATGTGGGCATCATCCTGTAACTCTTTCAACAATATTCCTCTTGAGTTACTATGTTCTGTTATAAAGGATCCCGAATTGACTGTAGACAGGTTATAAGTTATTTATTATAATCCCAGTGCATTTTACATAGCATCCACTTCCACACTAATTCCAGATTTCTTTAATCAGTGAGAAGCATCTCTGTGAAGCCATTTTAGTTTGGCTTGATGCGAATATAGCTCAATCAGAGGGCTGGAGTGGTGAAGAAGCAAGTCACGCTGATTTGTTAAAGCAGGTATGACCTTATGAGTGAGAGGTTCTAATACCTGAAGTCACACATTAGGTTTGTGTTTGCGAGTGAGGGAGTGGGAGAGGGAGAGGCTGGGGGGTAGTGTGCAGTTGGGAAGGGAAAAGAGAAGATATATCTAGGTGTCATCAACACATAAAAGTAGGATGAATATTTCTAAGATGAGTAAATTCCGATGAATATGAATCAACTGTATTCTTCTGCACCGAACCATTCTGTCAGAGATCCTGAAGATTTGCTGCTAGTTGGTCAACACATTATTCATAGAAGACTCAAATGGGGGTAAGATGACTGCTCTTATAGTTTATGTGAATGACATTGTTGTGATAGGGAATGATATAGAAGAAATTGAGATTGGCAAACAAATATGAGATAAAAGACTTGGGAATATTTCTAGAAATTGAAGTTGCTCAATCAAGAGAAGAACTGTGATTTTGCAGAAAATAATATTGGATCTCCTTAAAGAAACTTGAATGTTGGAATGCAGACCCTTCGACACTCCAGTCGAAGTTGGACACAAACTTGATGAATGAACCAATAGTGTCCCATTAGAGAAAGGGTGGTATCAACCTATAGTAGGAAAATCAATCTATTTATCACACACTAGACTTGACATAGTCTGGTGTTATGAGTTAGTTTATGCATAATTCAAAGGATATACACATATAAGCATTGATGAGGGTGCTTAGATATTTGAAGCTAACTCCAGGTAATGGTATTTTATTTTAGAAAAAGGCAAGAGTTCAAACTGGAAGTATATACAGATGCAGATTGGGGAGGATCAATTACAGATAGAAGATTGACCTCAGGTTATTGTACCTTTTTGAAGAAAATTTGCTGACCTGGAAGAGTAAAAATTAACTGTTTCTAGGTTTAACGCAAAGGCTGAATTCCAGGCTATGGCAAAGGAGTATATGAACTCCTATGGATAATAATACTTAAGGATCTCAAAGTAGGTTGGGAAGGTCCAATAAGACTGTACTGTGATAATAAGTTCGCTGTTATCATCACTCACAACCCTGTTCATCACGATAGATCTGAACACATTGAAATCGGTCGCCACGTCATCAAAGAAAAGTTAGACAATGGTCTGGTTTGTACTCCATACACATATACTGAAAGACAATTGGTCGACCTTCTAACAAAAGGACTTGCAACTTCACCTTTTCAGTCAATTACTGCCAAGCTAGGAGTGAAGAACATATCAGCTTGAGGAGGGGTGTAGGGAAATCTAGAAAATACCATGCATTGTTTGCTGCCCTGATATTTTTATATTCCTTTTTTGATTTACAGCCTGTATTCTTGGTAGATTATGATTTATCCATAGCTGTAGATCCCCTAAAATATCTCTAGGAAGGAATTGAGCTAGAATTGTAGATAGTAGATTCTTCAGAAGTTCACGTTTATAAATAATGAATAAGTTAGATCTTGAACTCTATCTTGCATTAGATTTTCAAGGAAGGTTTGGGAGCTTTGTCATTGTATTCCGTATTTTAAGGCAGGGGATCAACTTTGAGGTGCACTGGGGAGTTACACAAGTCCTTATTCTTTTGAACCTTCTAACGCTAGGGTGAACATTACAAGAGCTCATCAATGATTTGTTCTTTAACAGTTTAAGAAGATTAGCGTATATTTTCATATAGTTTGAAACCAATTCTTATTGAAAAAGTCCATTTGCTGGTGGTGCAAGCTAAACATTTTTTTTTAATTAGAACTTTATATCTTTCTGGAAATTCTTAAGATTTTTAAAGATATAACTTGCTACCTAAATATGTTACATTTTAAATCAGTGATGTAAAGATATTTATAAGTTTGTCATTCTTGTATGGTTGGTTGCGTCTTAGCTTGATGGCTTCATACTTTGAAAGCTGAAGTTTTGTACTATTCCTGGCCATGAAAAGGAAATTCTGTTATGCCTCCTATTAGAACAGTACATAAGAATTATGTGATTTTCACTTTCCTGAATTTTGAATCTTTGTGGTGGCTATTGAAGCACATTGATTTCTGTCCATAAACCAGCTATATAGTATGAAAAGCAATCAACTAGAACTAGATAATTGATGAGTATCACTGGAAATGGATATTATACCTATGACAACATAATGACACTGGTGTGAAGGTTGGCTTTTTATTATTGTTTTTGTTCTCTGAAGGGTGAGGGCAGAATTGTGTCTGTTGACATTTCATAGTCCTTGCTTGGTTAGACAACACCTCACAAAGGTAGATACAGCAGGCTAAAAATTCACAAGAGCAGCATTAAATTATTTGTCTTAGGTTGAAAACCTTCCATATTTCTTTCTTTCTAACATTTCCATGGTTTCTTGAACAGATACGAACATCACTTTTGCCTTTGAGGTTTGTTGCTGGTGCGCTCTCTTCCGACATTTATTTTAAGCCCTTCTGTAATAATTTATTGATGTGAACCTGTCTATAACTTTCCATAGAAACATTTCTATGCTGTAGGTAAACGAAAATCCTGTTTCTTTTCAAAGTTTGCTGATAAAGGCCTTCGTTCCATCCTAAGTTTGACGAGACCTCTTTCAATGATATCAACGAACGTATTCAAAGATGCTGACTTGAGTCATCTTAGAATCCGGCTTACAAAATACACTAAGGTTTTCCTTTCCCATTACTTTATCCTTGTTTTCTGTAAGCATCCTGAGTAGAATCTTGTGTCGTTATCCTATTCAACTTTTTGATCTTATACTAGGGCAAAAAAGGCAACATCTTTGTCATTCTTTTCCGTGGTTCATTTTATTCAGATTATATATATGTGTGTGTGTGTGAATTGATGTATAGTTGGTGGTCTCTCTTATTTGTATTTACCAGGGGCCCCTCTGATGGACACTCCTCACGCAGAACAGATCTAAATAAAGATAGCTATTTAAGTGTCTTTCTTTTCATCTAAGACTAAAGTAGGTTGGACGGAATGGAGAAATGCTATAAGCATTTATGTGACAGTTAGATGGCTGACAAATAAACACAACTTTTGTTGTTTTATGCAATGGTTATTAGACCAGTTGTACTTTATGGAACTGACTGTTGGGCAACTAAAAGATACATGTGCATGGGATGATGGGATGAATGAAATACAAACGATGATGTTGAGATGGATGTGAGGCTATACTAGAATGAAAAATAATAATAATAATGGTATGGTCCAAGAAAGGAGGTAGCACTAATTGAAAACGAAGTACATAAGTAACGGAATGACGATTTAGATGGCTGTGGCATGTTTAGTATAAGTCTAACTAAGTCTTCATTTACAATTGTAAATTGTTACTTAATTTGTGTAGAACATGCTAGAAGAGGGAGCCGTAGACCAAAATTAACTCGGACTAATATGAAAGATTTGACAGCATTGAGCCTTAGACCACAATTAACTCAGACTAATATGAAAGGTTTGATTTTATTCGACCTCTTAGAAGATGTATTGCTGGATCAGATAGTGACAAAATAATTCACGTATGGACTCAAGGTAGTTGGAAATAAGATCTCTTCTAGCTTCCTGACATCCTTTTACTCATACAATTCTGGGGACCTCAATGTTGTGCTCTCCTCGTGGATGTCTTGGAGATGCTACGGAGTAAGCTTATCAAGGCCCAGTGTGCAACCGGCTTTAGGAATATGGTCGTGCAAGATTCTTACCCCAACTCAGTGGCATTTGTAAGCCAAAGATAAAGGCTTGATAGATTCTGGTGGAGTTTTATCTCGTGTTCATGTCATTTATTTCTTGGAGAGGCTTTTTGCAGGAACGGGTGATTGATTTTGAACCTTTTTTGAATTAGAACAGTTTCCTGAAAGGTTTTCTCTCATAACATGATCTCTCTGTGATATGGTTGGGTTAGTGGATCTTGATCTTCCTAGTCCATTGTTGTCAATTGTGAGGAACTTATGTACCATGGGATGGGATATTCATGAACCCCTCAATCCCTGGTGATGGTGTTTAATGGTTGATTCCAAAGGCATCCAATGTAGTTAGGCTAGTATTTCAGTTTATCGTGAATTTCCTCAAGGTCCATGTGGACACATGCTTTATGTTTTATGGGTCACTTTAGTCCATGAAGCAAAAGTCTTTATAGATTAGGTAGTATGGTCTGCTTAAAACTGGATTTTAGCCCTGGGAGATCTATTGGACACGAATGCTATCTACTTCCAGTCATGTTTCGTAACACCCCAAATTTTTATAAAGCTCGAGTGTTACCAAAAACTTACTTCTCTTTACGTTAAATGTGGAACGATAAATAAAATAGGTGGAATATCCATAAATTTAAACTAAACATGAAAATTAATTTAAACTAAACATGAAAATTGTATCTTTAAGAAAATAACATAATCACTTATTTAATTAAATAACATATCTTTGAGCGAATTAAACTAACTAATAAATTGAAGACTAAAAAAAATTATTTTACTTCGATCCCTTGGCAGCCTGCATTACCATCCCGCCATTATAATTTTTTTGTAAAAGTGAGTTTTTAAAAATACCCAATAAAGTATGTGCAGTTTTCATACACAATTATATAATAATAAAATGAACACTACGTACCATTCTTCTCTTATGGAGTATATCGGTGACCAAGTAAGACACCCACTTAAGATCATCTTAAATTCCCGGAGGATTTCATATTTCTTAGTAAAGAACCCGAAGGTCCACTCACAATTCATGCAAAAATTACTGAATATAAAAGCATAAGGAAACAAACCACTTGTACAAAAGTATCTTATCTTGATAGATTTGAAAATAAATAAATTTCTTGCTCGTGAAAACTCCTTTTTCTTCCTTCTATGCCTCATCTCCCTGCCTCTTTGTCGTGTGTATAATTTTTCTATGCTAATTAATCTGGCATTCTTGCAGTATTTTTAGCCACCAATTAGGTATTCACAATTTGAGTTTTGGTGCAATTAGAATTGAGGCTCACAAGGAGAATCGGGTAGGGAATAGGTTTCACTTTTTTGGTTATGCTAGTATCATGATTGTGCTTACTAACCAATCCTACTATGACATGTGGAAGTATGGAATTTGGTTTCGCATTAATAGAATTTTCCTTGTACTAAATAAAGGGTTTCCTAGTCAATTTGTAAGGCAATTATGTGTAACTAGATAAGAATGATGACACGTCAATCCTACTCCAATTGAGCTTTATATATTTACCAATTAAATAAAGAAAAAAACAAACTGATTTTATCTATCAAAGAAAACACGTAGCCATCTCTCATCCAAAATCCAATTTAAACAAAATACTAATAAATGACAATTTCTTTAAACGTTAATATCTTAGGCTTAACCTATCCGAATTACTTTTTCTCGAGTCCGTGATGTGTCATTTAATACGAACTACCCAATGAGCCCAATATCGATATATTAAAACTCATTCTATTGAAATCCAATTATTTGACCTAAATAAAATAGAAATTAATATTATTCCATTTTAGTCCCTCAACTTTCCAAAATAATAAATATGCATCTAGATCAAAATCGTTATCACCAAAATAATTCCATTCCATAAAATTTCGGGGAGTGACATGCTTGGAGTTCTAAAGAAGGGAAGGTGAAACTTGCATTATCTAAGCAATGAATGCCCCTGAATGAAGTTTTGGATTAAGGCATTGAGTTTCTTTCACTTTAAGACAACAATTATTTGACTCTAATTAAATTTCCTGAAACACGAGAATAATACAATAACATGTGCACATTTTCATTTCTTGCTAGAAGTTTATGGACAGAACGGTGTCAGCTTAATCATATTTTGGGCGTTTGCTATTGATTTCAAGGAATTTTGTTAAAGATGTTTAAGTAAGTACGTCTTTGTTGTACTGCTCTTGTTTGGTGTGTCATCTATGGAGAGACAGTTCAATTCACAAATTAGCCTGGAACTTTGGCATTCATAAGTTACACTAATAATTAAAAGAAGGAAATAGTAGGCGATGCATTTGATGTGTGCAATTTTTCATGTAATGCACATATTGATCACGTGTTCAGAATTTAATGTAAATGCACAGAGCCATTCAAGTAGTCTTGCAATGCTGAAATAGATTAAAAAAATATATATATCTCTATTGATTTTCTTAAATTGCACTTTTTGAAGTACGCGCTTCTTAACTATTCTTCCTCGTTAAATTGTGCAGAGAGTGGATCTTTCCAGTTGCCCACAGTTCACGCCATCACTTCTCCTGCTGTCGATGCTTCCTTTTTCATGCTATGCAGATCATATGTTAGAAAAGAGCATTAAGGAATCTTTAATTAACCGTGTGAGTCTAAAAGAGGACGTCTCTCTCATATCCCAAGCATTTGGGCAGATGTTGACTTTTATTGAAGTAGAAGAGGTGTATATTTCAAATTGTCCAATGCTAAATCTTGAGGCTGCCATTGAGTGTTTCTGCAAGTCGCCATCATTAAGAAAATTAAGGGCAGCTTACTCTTTAGACTTCAAAACAAAGAGATTGTGTCAATTGGTACAAAAGTGCCCACTACTCTCTGACATTGACCTAACTGTAGATGTTACTACTCTCATACCTGGACATGTGTCAATTGTATCTTCCTGGCCAGCCTTGCCACAAAGATCTACAACATACTTCAACCTTGATAATTGTTATTCTGCTGCCTCTTTCTCATATATGTCCAGGAATTTCCTCTCAAATATCACAAAACTCACGTTGGAGGGCCGAACCGACATCAGAGGTAAGACTCTCTCTCTCTCCCCCTCTCTCTAGGGAGTGTGTGCGTCTCTCTCTTTCCTCTACACTGCAGTCCCATCCCCTAAATAACAATGAACCATGGTGCATGTTTGTATGTGTAAATATAGGTGTGTACTAGTCTCCTTTGCATCTGGTGTCATTGTTTTCAGCTTTTTGGAAATACTTTTGGTTGCTTGAAAAAAATTAAGACGTCCAACTTTTATACATAAAAGAATCGGATCTTAAGAGTTTCTCATGCAAAGGGTGACAGCTAGGATTAATTTGCCTTGGTCAAGAGAGTTACCAACCATTTAATGAACTCTAACTAGGTAGATGGTCGTAGTTGTGGCTTGCTGCATATTTCTAGGTTGGACGTCATCTGTTGCAGAACTGTTGATGTAAGGGAAGAAGTTTATTTGCCGTTTTCTTTCATCTATGCACTTCAATGTATAGCATGTGCTACACAAGTGAGAAATCAACAAAATGGAAAGCAAAATGCATAGACAATAGAACAAGAATGCGTCTTGTAAGTTCTTTAAGAAAATCAAACCATAGGAGATTGCCTTGCTAAAAAGCTTGTTTTCAAATAGCAAAGATAACTAACTCTACTATGGCTATTATAGTTGTCGAAAAAGGATGCAAGTGGTGTTATGAAAGGTCATATGGAATTTTAACATGGTAAAGATTGAGCCTCAAGTTTCTTTGATTATTTAAGCTGAAGCATTATTTATGAAATGTTTTGAGGCTACACCTGGAGTCCTGCCTAACATGAGGCTTTCATTAAAAGCCTCAAAGCTCACACCTTGACTTTGTGAGGCTTACTCCTTAAGACAAGCCCCATGGCAACTTCATAGCTGAAAGCCTTTCAGATGGCAGAATCAGAGCCAATCTTACAAGCATATCAATGGAAATATGATGTTCCCTTTGTCGGCTAACTTCCAAGCTAGTTTCACCAATTCCGTCTGTTCCGAAAACTCCTCATCCAACAAAAACAAATAAGTTCTCAAATTGATTTTCAAGTGCTAAGAGATCCGCTATTGAACAGGCTGATGGATAAAACTGAACCAACTAAAACTGTTCCTTGTCGAAAGAAGAAAATCAATTATGTGGATTTAAGTAAGCTACAAAAATAAGTAACTCCATAATCACCGTTGTAAAATGATTTTCAAGTTCTTGAAGTTGCAAAGTGGCATATCCACAATCTGTTGAATGTTTCTACAGGATAAGGATTATCTTTGGTTTTGTGCTTTATATTGTGCCTTAGGCTTTAAAGATATGATCCATGTGGGGAATAGATGCTCTATTTCTCATGCTCTGCAATCTCCATTAGCACATGTTAAGTAATGGCATTTATATATCTTTGTTCTTTTGTCAGCAAGAGCTATTTCAACTCATTTGTTTTGAATTCCCAACGCAAGTTTTGTCAAGTATGGATTAAGACCTAGTTTGAGCCCAATTATCAAAAATTCTTTTTCTACCACATTCTCCAATAAAATAATTTTACACGTAAATCGAAAACTTTTCTTTTTTTTTTAACCACGCATTCTCCAAAAATCACTATTCAAGAATACATTTTTTTCTCAATATCACATAAATATGATGATGATTATTAGTGATGATAAAATAGGAAAAGGGAAATTTGCACCTCGAGACAATGGTTGAACATGTAAAGAGATAGAATTCTACATCGAATAAAGATGAAAACATAAATCAAATTATAAGAATTTGTGCTACTCATCTTAACAAGGTTGACCTTTTAAGATGGAACCCCAATGAAAATATAGACCAACTTATAAAGGATTAGGTTACTCCTCTTAATAATGTTGACATTTTAAGATGGAACCCAAAATATTAACATGGTATCAGAGTCTGTTAAGCTCCAACGAGCGATTCGATCCGATTAAGACTCAAAAAAAAGTGAGCATACGAATTTTAAGATTGATCTGCTCAAACGAGCCACCATCTTGCGAGGCCATGTTAATGGATAGCATTTCACATCGAATAAAGATGAAAACATAGACCAGCTTATAAAGGATTGTGTTACTCCTCTTAATAAGGTTGATCTTTTAAGATGGAATCCCAAATCTTAACAGAACGAAGATGACTACGAATTTTTTTCTTTTTTTTTTCGTTTTTTTTTTAAGAAATAAAGATCATTGCTAATATACTCTCAAGGATCAGGTGATTTACAAAACACGGGGGCGTTTTAACAAATTGTTTGGCAGAAATCATCCAAAAGAACCCATACTGTAAGTTTAGGGATGTGATGCCCAAAAAAAATGGGGGATTCCTGTGCTACTAGCATGAATGTATGGGGATCCTTTTTGAAAATTCTAGCATGAATGTATGCGGAACCGAGTTTGTCCAATTTGATTTTTTACCCAATTAATTATTCGCGCGTTATTTTAAATTAATACGTCATCAATTTTGTGGGCTAGTGATGAAGTTAATGAGAGTAAATTTAAAACGACATGTTAATTTATGCATATGTTTGACAATCATATTTGGGAAAAAAATATTATTTGCTTTAAGCAATGCAGTACCATTTGCTTCAGGCAATGGTACAAAATCAGTTGGACGCAATTCATGATTTTTCATCAATAGTTCATTATTTTGTTTAGTCACGAGCAGACAAGATATGAGTTATGACTTATGAGTACCTTTTGAAACCACGCTCACGATATTGCTACTGTAAAAGCACATTCGAAGCGAGAAAAGTGGAAAAAGTTTTCTTCAACATATTTTCTTTAGTAATTTTTTCTTCACGCAATGTCATTTGAATATATTCTGAATAGTTCAGAATTGAACTAACTAATATTTTTGAAATCTTGCAAACGAATATGTATCTACTCATAGCGGGCTTTGGGGAGGACTATATTCCTCTAATGATCAAATCTTTCAATTATTTTTTCCCAAATAACGTGTGGATCTTTTTCAATGAGATATTCAATTTTCAATTCATTGTGAAGATGATGATGAAGGAATATGAGTGTTTTTGCACGATCCTGTATGAATTATTTGTTTCCTTCTTTTATGTCTTTCTCAAACATTTATCAACATCGAGTACATATGACAAATAGTTTTTGCCATATATGTCAAGTACAACAAACCCAAGTTTTATGATGTTTGTCATTTTATTAACTACACAATAAAGTAAAGAAAATACAATTAGTTTCGAAGAATATGATTAAACATCAATAGTCAATATCAACATGACATAAGTTACGTATTTTCTTTCAGGGATAAACACTAATTTAAAATAGTATGTCTTTNATATTGAAAATTATAATTTATGATATTCAGGAGCAACAACAAACTATTTATAATAGACATATCTATAATTAATATCATTCTAGAATATTAATTATAATGTTTTGCTACATTAGGATCAAGGACAAGATAAATATAATGTGCATGAACCACACAAGATTAATTAATTTTACCAAATGCATATAATTAAAACAAAATTGACTACGACATTGCAGCTATAACTACCTCGGAAAAAATTATTGAATATAATCATTACAAAAGTTCTACTTCATTAAACATTAATTAATTATGCATGGCTAGTGGTGTGACTAATATAGCATACATAATCGAATTATAAGTGCTCTGAATTAAATGTAATGAAATAATTGCATATGCTCGACTTCTTGTATGCGATGAATTGTAAAACCAAAAATCTATTATGGCAATAATTGATTCTTGGGTGCTATGAATTGATAGATGATCACAGTGGTTGACGACGGTGGAGAATTTAATGTTTTATTAAAAAAACTCACATTGATAGATGAACAAGAGTGATAAACGTGTAATCTGTATGATTGTGTATAATTCACATGTTATCAGTTAATTTTGAAACATGCGATGAATGATTATGCTTAAAAGATTATTCACTAAATTTTGAAAGAATTAAGTTTTCGTGCTGATAACATGTTGTGAAAAGATATAAAAAGAGAAGAAATGATAAAAGTCAATAGACTTCTGTTTATTATAATGAGAGCCAAAACCCTATATTTAGGGTTGGTAGGGGTACAATTGTCATTCATC